>KZ559543.1:0-198363 GCA_002850765.1 Aspergillus taichungensis | reverse complement strand
AAAAAAAAAATACATGTTCTATATACTTTTGACAAGATTCTACTAATCCACCACCAATGTACTAATCCGAGCAAATCCGCAAACCATAACCGACAAATCTAGAAACAGAGGGAGGAAAGGGTGACATAGGGATATATCTACCGCGCCAACACCGAACAACAAACATAATTCACAACAGAACACCCCAGCGTCTGAAGCACAAACCCCTTCGCCTGCTCAACATGACAATAAGCCGCCGCACAAAGCAGCCCAACAAGCAGCACATGAACCGTATAAAACACCTCCCGCCGAGTCTGCACAGACCAAGCCGGCGAAAACCTCAGCCACCAGCGCGCCGGCACCCCCACCGGCCGCACAAAGATCAAAACAGCAACCACCATAGTCAAGGCAGCAATGCCCCACTGGACGTCCTCGTCGAGCAGGCGCTTCGCGAGCAGGGTGCCAAACTCGGGGTGAGCCGACTGAGAGAAAAAGTTTAGGTAGAGCGCTGCGTGGGTGATCAGTAAGGGCGCGATGACGATGCGGCCGAAGAGGCGGTGGATGGGTGTGATGGAGGGCTGCGATAGGCCTGTCAACACGGCCATGAGGGAGGGCGAGGCTGCTTTTGATGCCTCTGTGTAGAGCGCTGGTGACATGAGCGCTTGCACTGGGAGTTGAGAGAGAGCGATGTGGCCCAGGGCTTTGGTGAGGTGTAGGTAGTCTGTCCGTGTTATGTTAGTATGTGTATACTAGGGCCATCAGAGTGAAGATGTGGGTGGGAGGAGAAGCATTCAAGAGGGGAAAAGGTAAGAGATCATACCATCACCAGTGTTCCACGCAGACAACCCAACCAACCATCCTAACCAGAGAAGACAAACGAGATATTGCCTGCGACTCTCCCGCCAACCCGGAAAGGGCGGCGCATCCCACCATGATCGAGAAACAGTAGGCTTGCTTTGGAGATTGTATAGCCGGATAGACAGAATAGCTAATACCACGGAGATCTGAGCATAATATCCACGGAGGTCTAAGAGCTCTCGCCGCTGTTGTTGTTCTTCCGTGGAGACGGATACGAAATGCCACGGGAATGACATCGGGTAGTGTTCTCACAAAGCAAATTGAGACTGAAAAGTGGAAAGTGGAAATAGACGATATTGAAAAGATATGAAAAGAAATAAAAAACCAGGGAGCAGATAACAAACGAATTGGAGATACCAGCGTATCTTTGATAGTGACTACGACTACCCTAGGTATAGATGGTCCGTTTACAAGTGGGTTGATGGAAGATCGTCGCGTCCACGTCGGCCACTCCCCAACCAAGCCTTACTAAATCGACCGCGGCTAGTGGTCAATTCCCGACATCGCGATTCAAAACAACTGGTTTATTTCTGTAAAATATTTATTTATGGCTCGTAAGACATCATACCCAAGCCCCCTCTATCTTCGAACTAGCAGAGCCAGGGTCTTAACAGGATTTCTTTGTTTTTTTTTGCGGACTTGGGCACCATGGACCACAGAAACTCTACATTTAGTCGGAAGAAAAACAGAGCGCCATGAAGCAATTCGTCCCAGTCAGACTCTCGACTCTTTCTAAGAGGGTACAAGTAAATAATCCCTCCCAAAGCAGCTTCAGTATCCATATTATCATTTCCTTATTCACACTGAGACGGTAACCCATGTTTGAGCTGGTGCACTTGGTATAGGGGAAGGGGAGCCTACGGCGAAGTCTCCATGACTTCCTCGTGGCCGCCTGCGGCAGTCGTAGCAAAGTATCGCACATCAACATCTTCGTCCTCTTGCAGTTTCTCCAAACTGGGAACAACCCTTTGCTGGATGAGCTCCTGGCCGCGAGGCGACGGTGTCGGAGACTTGGCGAGTTTAGCCTGCTCCGAAATGGTTCCCTCTGCCGGCAGACGACGGACCGTGTCAACGATGACGGCGTAGGACTTGGCGACATTGAATCGAATGTTAGGAATCTCATCGGCCGCAAGTCGTTCTAAGATCGGAAGGATCGAGTTCTCAATGATTTCTAGGGTGACAACGGGGGCAAGGGTCTAGAGGAGTCAGTCCAGCTGTCGGGAGTCGTGAAGGCACGTTAGAGAAATCACATACGGAGATAGCAAAGCAGGTGGTCATCCTGTAGAGGTAGTTAGGGTGCTGTCCCATTGCCATGACCTTGGGAATGATCGACTCCTTGGCCCAGTCCACTCCGAACACCTCCGTGAGCTTCCGCAGGTTCTGGGTAGCAGCCTCCCGAATCGAGAAGACGGTGTCACCCAGCCATCCCATGCAGAGATCACTAAGTTGCTCGTCAAAGAACTTGACGCCGAGTTGGCTGGCAAGGAGAGGAATGTATTCGATAATGGCCAGGCGAACCCGCCACTGCTTGTCCTCCGCCAGCTGCACGATAGCCGGCAGCAGTGACTGCGACAGAAGATCGATGCCGATGACTAGAACGGGGTCAGACATCAATCAAGCGACGGTGGGAGCACTGTAGAAGGTAGGGTCTCGGTTTACCATTGTTCACTAACTCCAACTTGGAGATGATGTGCAGACGCACGTCGGGGAACTCATCCTTCAGCATCTGCAGGAACATTGGAAGAAGATGGGCGATGGTCCTATAATCCAAACAGTCAGTAACCCCATCTGTTCAACCCTGCGAAGCGGGTTGCACTGACTCTTCCTTCCCAAGGATCGGGGCAAGCCCGCTGATCTGAGTACCCAGCGCCGCACGCACGTGCTGAGACGGATCGGACACCAGATCCTCCACGCTCGTCATGATCTCATTAAGCAGGGTATCCCGGTCGATCAAGTTACAGAAGCCTGTCGGGAAATGAGTCGTTGGTTACACTTGGAGGAAGCGGTAAGATACATACCTGGAATCTGGCCAGCAATCGCCGTGCGGACTTCCGCTTCCGTATCCTTCAAAAGCTTCACAAACGCCGGGACCATGTCTCGGGTCACCACTTCTTCGTGAACGGCTTTAGCGATCTACAGTTGCGTTAGAATGACGTGGCAGACAGACAGAGCAGGGCTTATTCCAAAAGGTACCTTTTCGTATCTATCCGCGACCATGTATCGGACCCGCCAGCTCTTATCTTCGAACAGGTGGCGCAAGGACGTCAACAGGATACCGTGGCTAGGCTGCTGTTCCTTGGGAATCTGCTCGGCAATCGCGATAAGGATATCAACGGTAAGCAACCGCACACTGTCCTGGTCGTCGTTCGCCAGGTACTGGAACAGGGGTATCATCTCCTCGATCACAACGGGCGCATTCATTTCCGCAACGAACTTGGCGAGGTTGTTTGCCGCCTGTCTTCTCACCATGGGGGTCTCATCATGCACGAGACCCCCAAAGTACTGCCTGAGGCTTTGCTGCAGCGGCTGGGGAGCCTTCTTGTATGGAGCGCAATAGAGACCGGTGGCGGAAACCTTCGAGGTGAACCAGTCGGCTTTGGACAGACGGAGAACCATCGGAACGAAATATTCTTCGATTTGCTTGGCGGACAGCTCCTCGCCGATTTTGTTGAGGGACTCAACAGCCTATTCGTTCTCGTTATTACCAATCCATCCCGTCCATGTCGTCAGATATAGTCCTCACCTTCTCCCGAACCAGGGGTTCCTCAATGGCCGCCAGATTCTCCAACGGTGACAGAAGCACATGCCCATACTCCGGGCCACCGACATATTCTATGAAGTTGCCCAGTTCCTCGCTCAAAGCGGTCAAAACTTCATCTTCATCCTCGACGGAGTCTAGAATCCCCAGGTATTAGGTAACGGTGTGTGACAATCGTGGGGACCTATCCTCCCATTCGTGGAAGCTTCTCCAGGAGAACTAACCGTCAAGGAAAGGGACCAGCTCATCCCGGGTCCTCTCAGGCCCTAAGGCCAATGCAATAGTAGAAAGACGGTGAATGGCATTGAGACGGAGAAGAACATCGTCATGCTGAGAGACAACCACGCCGTCAGAATCACCGACATTTCACAAAGGGGTCGTACGGGGACCACAGCGCAGATATCAGGGTGGGATGAATTACCTTCAACTCATCAATCAGAACGGCGATGGGGTAGAGCTCATCGTTATCACTTTGACCCTCCATGACGAAGGACTTTTTTTGTATAAAGCTCGATCAGTTACAAGCAGCGAGCGGCGAGGATAAAACGAGTCCCAGTCCTCGGTCAGGCTACTACTAACAGTTCACGCCCGACCTCACGCGAACACACGATGGGATAATATTCTTTCGGGAGGGGGGAAATGGGCGAGGAATCGAGAGACGAGGGGGCTGTCGTCGACGGGACAATGACACACGGCAGCACCTAATCGGGACCGAACTCAGATTAGCGGTCGCAAAGGTTGTTGGTGGCACAGGTAGATAAGGGGATGAGGAAAGGATGGATGGGATGTGGTTGCTCTGAGAGAGTCCCCGGAGGGAGGTTTCGTGGGGTTTGGGCCGCCGCCGCAAGGACACCAGCAACGCAACAACTAGCGGCGGACCTCTCTGGGTCAATTGGATTGAGGGGAGGGGGGACGAACCTCAAGGAATGTGAGATAAAGTAATTTGTCAAGATCTGGAGAATTAGAACCGCAGGGAGAAAAGATCCTCGGTTATGGTAGTAAATTGGAAAAGCGTTGGTGATTCTCTCTTTCCTCTTTTCTTCCGATGTAGTTGTAGACAGTCAAGTGAAGGAATCCAAACTGGGCGAGAATCTCTCCCTCCTGTCTATCCGAGGAGTAGGAATTGGCTGAGGTTTCCCTGTGGCTGGTGCCCTACGTAGGCGGTCCAGCTTAATGGGTGAGAAGAAGGAGGGGTGGTGTGTGGCGGTGCAGGGTGGCTGCCCGCCGAGGGTCAAGCCCCAAAGAAAACTGATGCAGTCAGTAGAGAGTAGTTGGTGTATGACTCCCTCCGGTTGACTCCTACACCATTGTAAAGAAGTTGCCCTCCCCACTTCTGACTCTTGATTTCGAAAAGGTCTTGGTGAGACTGGGTCAGTCATAAACTTGTTAATCTCTGATTTCTCGTCCTGAGTACTTTACCTGAATCACCAATCCTACGCTCCCCACCATGCCCACCATTTCGGTCGATAAGGCCGCGCTCTTCAAGGAGCTCGGGCGCGAGTATGTGCCCCAGAGATGTGGATATCTCTTGTATAAGATCGTGGGCTAATCCGAACGGGCGACAGCTATACCACCGAGGAATTCGACGAGTTGTGCTTCGAATTCGGTACGTTCTCTTCCCCGACGATGGGTTACCGCGGGGTTTGCGCTGACCGTCTTGTGTGATATAGGTATCGAACTGGACGAAGATGTAATCCAGTCTCACCCCAACCTCAGTCGGTCGTCAGTGCACTCGCTAAGAACAATATAGACAACGAACTCGGATCGCCCGATTGTCGATGGAAAGCAGGAGCCGCCCCAGTTGAAGATCGAGATCCCCGCCAACCGGTACGCATCTGTATGAGGAGGATTGGAGGAGTCGCGCGATATTGAGAGTTTTACAGATATGACTTGCTCTGCTTCGAGGGCATTTCCCTCATGCTGAACATCTTCCTGGGTCGGAAACCCTTGCCGAACTACCGGTTGACCCAGCCGGCGCAGATGGAAAAGATCATTGTCAAGGAAAATGTAGGTCGCACCACAGCTGGAGGGCAATTCGAAAATATTCGAGACTAAGTGTCCGGGACAGACCATGAAAATCCGGCCCCTCGTTTCTGGTGCGATTCTGCGAAACATCACCTTCACCCAGGCGGGCTACGAATCCTTCATCGCTCTGCAAGACAAGCTGCACCAAAATCTCGCGAGACAGAGAACCCTGGTCTCGATCGGCACCCACGACCTGGATACGATAAAGGGACCTTTCACCTACGATGCCCTGCCCCCGAAGGATATCAAATTCGTTCCGCTCAACCAGACCAAGGAATTGGACGGCGAGGAGTTGATGGCCTTCTACGAGGTATGAGTCATGTACATTTGAGGTGGCCTTCGGCGGTTGCTGACTCCCATCGCAGAAAGACAGGCATCTGGGCAAGTTTCTTCACATTATTCGCGACTCGCCTGTCTATCCGGTAATCCACGATGCGAACCAGACCGTCTGCTCCCTTCCGCCTATCATCAATGGCGACCATTCGAAGATCAGCGTCAACACTAAGAATGTGTTCATTGAGATCACGGCCCTTGACAAGACCAAGGTGGAGATCGTGAACCGGATTCTGGTGTCGATGTTCTCCCAGCATGTTGCTGAGCCCTTCACGTAAGGCGCCAACTTCATCAACTGCTCGTTGTTCCAGTATATGTATTGACTGCTTTGATTAGGGTCGAGCCGATTCAGATTGTCTCCGACCACAACAACGAGACCCGAGTCGTCCCAGACATGTCCCCTCGCACCGCCCACGCGGAGGTTTCCTACATCAACCAGTGCTGTGGCCTCGAGCTCTCCCCCGCCGAGATTTGCGAGCTGTTGCGGAAGATGGCGTACGACGCCCAACCGTCGGCTTCTTCGCCCGATGTGATCGACGTGTTCATCCCTCCGACCCGCGCCGACGTGCTTCACCAGGCCGACATCATGGAGGACGTGGCGATCGCGTACGGATTCAACAACCTCCCGCGGTCCTTCCCCAGCAAATCCGGCACAGTCGCGCAGCCCCTCCCCATCAACAAGCTCACGGACATTGTGCGCATGGAAGCCGCCATGGCCGGCTGGTCGGAGGTCATGCCTCTGATCTTGTGCTCGCACGACGAGAACTTCGGCTGGTTGAACCGCAAGGACGACGGCAACACGGCGGTCAAGCTGTCCAACCCCAAGACGCTGGAGTTCCAGGTGGTGCGCACAAGCCTGCTGCCCGGTCTCCTGAAGACGATCCGCGAGAACAAGCATCACTCGGTGCCGATGAAGATCTTCGAGGTCAGCGACGTGGCCTACAAGGACCTCTCCCTGGAGCGGAAGAGCCGTAACGAGCGCCACTTCGCGGCCGCGTGGTGCGGCAAGACCAGTGGCTTTGAAGTCGTCCACGGCCTTCTCGACCGCATCATGTCCATGCTCAAGAGCGCCTTCATCACCGGCGAAGAGGGCCTGGAGAACCCTGCCGTCAGCGACTCGCACTACTGGATCGAGGAGCTCGAGGGTAAGTCGACCAACCAGCATCCAAATCATCCCATCTCCGCTCCCCTCCCCTCCCCAATAAATAAATAAGAGTTTCTGTCTAACCCACAACAGAAGCCACGTACTTCCCCGGCCACGCGGCAGCCGTCAAGCTCCGCATCGGCGGCAAGGTGCAAACCATCGGCGCCTTCGGTATCCTGCACCCGACGGTGCTCGAAAACTACGAACTGAAATACCCCGTCAGCACACTGGAGATCAACATCGAGGCTTTCCTGTGAGCTTAGCTCAGTTAGACTTCCTAGTGAACTACCTACCTAGTCAGCTTGGCATAGATTAAGTTAGAAGAAGAAGGGATGATGATGTGATGCGAGAACTAGCCTATAAGAACAAAACAAAAAAGCAAAATATGTCAATTTACGAATGCATGGAAGGTTTATATATATATATATACTGAGATTACTGTTCTTGGGGTCTAGCTTTGGTTGGGTAATTGTAAGCCTGTTATGTTTTTGCTTGTGTATGGATATATATTGTCGGGCTTGGTCACACGCGGTAAGTAGACTCTGTAGTAGTGACGAATGAGTGGTTATTTGATGAGCAAATCAATCTACTGTTGTACTGAGTGTTGACCAATGGAAAGTCTATATACCTACTTTGCCAGCTACCAGGGCAGTGAATTACTTATTCATTTTCCCGAATAGACTCGCCTCAAGACTACAGAGTAGGTATAATACTCATTACCATTCAACGAAGACAGATCGTTGATATACCCAATCTACCAATCCAAAACGGAGAAACGAAAAGCTAATTGAAGTGTTTCACAAATTTCTTTTTATTTGTTTGCGATCGGTCTGGTGAGGGAGAAGGAGTTTAAGGTGACAGGGGCGGGAGAGAGAGAGAGTTATAAAAAAAAATAATAAAAAAAGGGAGCAGCAGGGCCTTAACATCGTGACAAAATCCACAGCCTCTCTCTTCTTTTTTCCATTTTTTTTAGATTAAAAAAAAAAAAGGAACAGATCAACGAACTACTTGGCTTTGCATTTACTCCTGCGCGAAGGTCTCGGCAGGGGCAGCAGCACCACCCTCCTGGGCCTCAGCGGCCTGCTGCTCGGCAAGACGCTGCTGCTCGGCGAGCTGCTGAGCGGCGATGGCCTTGGCGCCGTAGTCCTGGCTCATGGGCTGCAGCACGGGCTGCTCCTCCTTGGGCTCGATGATGGTGACGGAGTCGGGGAGGGTCTTCTGGGGGCCGGCCTTGCCCTCGGGGTCGGAGCCGCGCATGATCTTGACCTTGATACCAAGGACACCCTGGCGGAGGAGAACGTGGCGGGTGGCGCTGTCGATGAACTCCTTGGCGGGCTGACCGGAGTGGATCATGAAGCCGTCCTATTTATCGCGAAGATATCACACGTCAGTCACAGATCCCATATTTCAAGCGCTGGCGCATCTTTTCCCTCTTTCTTCTTCCATCTCCCTTTCCAAACACAACCACAGATGCTGTCGAAATCGATAAAGCGAGGTAGAAAAAAACGTACAGTGAACTTCATGGACTTGGCACGGGCAGCACGGAGCTTGCCGGACACGACAACCTCGCAACCCTTGGCACCGCTCTCCATGATGAATCGCAGAACACCGTAGCAGGCACGACGGACGGCCAGACCGTTGAGGAGCTTGTAGCGGAGGGACTCGCACTGAGCGACGGCGGACAGACCGCGGTTCTGGACCTTGGCGGCATAGAGGGAGACGGAGTTCTCGGGGAACTTGAACCGCTTCTGGATGAGGGAGGTGAGCTCGCGAATGCGGCGGCCCTGCTCACCGAGAACCTCCTGGGTGTGGGTGGCACGGATGACTGCAAAGGAAGACGTCCGTTAGCACAAAAGTTTTCCGACAACCTGTATGTATTTCCTCCTTCTGTCTCCAACACGCCCGGCCCATGATCGTCCATTTCTTCCCCCAATTCGAGCCTCTCCCTTCGACCATTTATTTCTTTCCCCCTCAAAACAGATCCAAAAGAAAATTCCAGGGCGACGTACTGATATCGGTGACGGTAGGAGTCACACGGACTTCGACACCCGAGTAGCCCTCCTCAGCCAGCTCGCGCTGGAAGAACTCGTTCAGCTCGGCATAGAAGACACCGTCGGCGACGAACTTTCTGCGCTTCGAGATAGCTCCCTGGACAGCGGCCATGATTGCTGTGTTTTCGGCTGGTGGGGGGGGAGAGTTGAGGAGGGGGTTGTCGACGAAACGGCCGGGGACTGAGTTTGGAGGTTGAAGTCGGTCGATTCGTTCAAGAATCGGATTCAGTGCGAGTAAAACGAAGGTAAATTTCGTGGGGCCGCCGGCCAATCACACCGCCTCTTGGCGCAGGGCTCAACCCTCTCTCGCTTTCGGACGCTATCCCTGTTTGGGATTATTTCTGCCTCAGGCATCAATTACGTAGCTCCTCCCTCTCGATAGTCAACTATAAACTGACGTCGTCCACGACGAGTTCAAGATAGTAGATAGTAATAGGCTCCATTGGTGGGCAGAATGCTCCATCGAGTAAAGTAGGACACCGTCTTCTTTCCCCATCCACTCTGCAATCGCTGTATGTACTTCTAACAAAACCCGTACCAGTTCCTTCGTATCACTTCGTAAAACTAATCTTGGCTAAATCAAGAAATCCAGATCGTATCTCGTCACCGTGTTTCGATGGTCATCTGGCTTGTTTCCTTGAGCTCTTGCTCGTTTTCGCGGTCTTGAGGGATGGCAAGACTGGAGATACCGGAGGTCACTGCTGCAATTCCGCTTGTGCCAGCACCCGACGCAACCTCCGAAACAGATGGCCCACTACTCACAGAATGATGGGCGGTCTCAATCCCCGTTAGCACTGGAGTCCGTTCGGGCTCGGAGCGATCATCCAGACCAGTCGGAGGAGACGCGCCGTGAGCACGCGCCCCATTCATCTCCTCGTCGGTCCGGCCGAAGGCCTCATTCCACCATCGAACTTGAGTAAGCCGGGGGAAGATCAAGCGCTCTTGACCACGTTTATGATCGTCGATCAGAGGGTTATACTGCGGATTGGAGAACTCTTCCCGCCGCGCGAGGAAGTAGTCCCACACGCTGCGAGTCCGATCTTTCGCACGAATTTCCACACGCTCCTTTTCGCTGTTAAAGAGGAACGTCCCGAATTGGCACGAGTACAGGTGGTAGAGGAGCCGCCGTAGGAATCGCTCGTTGAATTCAAACCGGGTGGGATGCTGGTACAGCAACTGGTAGGTGGCATCCAGGAATTGGTGGAAGACGGGACTGGTTTCCTTGACCTTGGTAACTTCCTTCTCGGCGGGAGCTACCCGGGGGGTTGAAGTAGGTTTTCTAACGGCAGGATTATCGGAATCATAACTTTGCATCTCGCCTTCGGGTTCCTGGAGGGAATCGCGGCTGGTATTATCGCGGTTGAAGAACCCTTTGGCGCTCAGGAACGCGTTCTCGATGGCTTTTCCCGCACCGCCGCCCTCCCCAAATCCTCGATTTGAATCCCCTCCGATCCGTTCATTCTCTACCTGGAACCATTTCTCACTGTTCAAATGGCCCGAGCGGTGCCGGAACATGTGACCGAACGAGAGCCAATCCTTCTCCACCAAGACCATGAAGCCCTCCATTGTCCGATAATACGGATCCAGGCACACTTGGCTCAAGGCGCTCAGCTGGCCGGTGCGGTCCCACCCATCAGAGCAATGGATCAACACATGTGAATGTTGGAGACCGACCTGGCGGGCAATCAACCCGGCACCATCCAGGATTCCCGAGATATGTTTCAACCACCCACTCCGTGCCAACTGATCTCGACTGGGACCAAGCGGCGTGACATCTGATTCTTTTAACGCATCCATCACTTTATTCAGGGAGTCCCTCATCACGTGGATGTTGTCAATCCCCAGGTACGCCTTGGTAGCAAATTTGTAATTGACCATATTTTCCGAACCCAGTCCCACGGCCTGCATGGCGTACGCATTGACAGTCGGTCGCGCATCGACGATCAGATTATGCTGTTGGGCGCCGTAGATCTGAGGCTTATCTCCAAAATCTCCCTCGAACGACGATGACAGCATCTCATCCTCTAATTCCTCGGCTTTTCCCAGCTCAGTTATGCCCGGATTATCAGAGGGGTCTTCTGAGGTCGATCCAGACGAATCTTTATCCAGACGCGGGGGTTTGACGTTCGCCAACGGCCTCTCAGACCTGGAGGCGGAGAAGATGGCGGCCAGCAATTTCTCATCCTGGATACTTCGATTCTGCCGTACACCCACCAGGGGCTGGGAGCTCCGCGTAATCGAGCAATTATTCACCGGATGAAGATATGTCAGAACAGGCACTCGTGCACGGGAGCGGTAGCGCCCAGCGTAATTCAGCGTGTTGTCGGAGATGGATGACGGGACGGCAAAGACGGCTGGGTAGGTTGGCGAAAACTAGTGGACCTCGGTCAATACTCTTGTCACTCGATTCCAGTGGGGACCACTTACCCCATAGTCCGAGTTGATGGTCGAGATCCGCCAACCATGCCCGTTCTGGCCCACCCCCTGTCGAGCAAACTCTTTGCGGGGATCGTACAATTCCCAACCATTGAACTCCCGCTCAGGGGGCGGCGGTTGGTAAGAAAACGCATAGAGCTTGTCAACACGCCCAACCTTGCAGGTCCTTGCCTTTATATTTTCGTAGACATCGCGTGCCTTCGTCTCGTTTTCGAAATAGAAGCAGACAAACATAAAATCGCGACATCGGATGCGGATTGCGGACGGCTGGCGGGAGACCGCGGGAGTCGGGCGGTAGATACAGAAGGAAATGATAGGGAAGGAAATCCAGAGTTCCCGTGGCCTGACTGGGGTGCTGGAGCGTTGTGTAGAGTCGGGGGTTGGGGGTGTGTGTGAGAAGACAATATGATGAGGGGTGAGGTGGAGTGTGCCAACGACCTGTTCCCCACGGCGTGCCAAGGTCACATCTTCAACCTACAAGAGTACATAGAAATCGTCAGTCTATAAATTCTCAACCGAGCGACATTCAAGCTGAGAAGTTCCTCATGAAAGATAGGGAATAAAACCTACCTTAGCGACCCGTGTTTTCTCCATGCCGTACGGGGGGTTACTAGATGCGCACCACCTTCTTCATGGCTGATTGTCAAAAAGTCAATGGAATATGGATAAGTACTAGATGGGTTCCAGCAAAGCACCAATCCAGTCAAGGCAAATAAAAGAGTGCTAATTTGTAGATTCAAAGTGGGGCAGCTCGACGGTCGAGTTTGATTTCTTGAAGGTGAGAAAGAAGGATAAAAAGATCTCCTCAAGGAAACAACGACGGGTGGTCCCGTGCCCGGTCAGATGCGGAGCCCCTCGCTAATTAAGTATGACTACTTACGTCAGGTCTTCCTCATCTTTAAAGTATATTAAGTCGGATCTTCAGGAAGTAGCCGTTCTTTCTTCTTTCCCATAGTCGGTTGTACAGTTTTGCTGGATTGTTCTTTTAATATTGAATCATTTCCCCCATTCTTCAAGGAGATCAATGTCCTGGAGGTGTAGATCGCTCTCATCTCCTCCACTGGTTGATCACCCGTCTATGGCAGCTTTCCTTCTGGGGTAACTATTGAACTCGCCGGTCGAGTCTATTGCAACTAATTTACGTCTCTTGACTTCACATCTTGTAATTGCTCGCATATTTTCAGTTCCATAATTTCTTTTCTACGGACTTCATCCGACTCATGCTCTACCCAAACCACATCATACCCTGGTTGTGTCGGAGCCATTAAACCTAGCTCTTTGAATTAAGAATGCCGTCGGGTCGCTTACCATCTCCAACAGCGTCGGATGTCTTGCTTTATCGATACCAGCATGGAGTTAACCAAGGGACAACATTTATACGGGGTCCGTGGCGAGATGGTGACCAGTCGAACACCGATCCAGGAGGATCAAAAGAGCTAGCAGAGATTCGAAAGTGGGTATTTCTAAAGACACTCCAGAGCATCGTCCAATTCTTACAATCATTGCAGGTCTCTTCAAATGGTTGGCTTTCATGAAACCAGGAAAAAGTGGGAAACACGTTGGGCGCGGGCAGTGTTGGAATCAGATCTCTCTTGGCTGAGAACAACGGCACGATGCAATCTGATCCGTCTCCCAATTGGCTTTTACACGCTTGGTCCGGCATTTTGTCTGGATACCGATTTTGAAGGAGAGCCGGCACATTTATACGACCATACTTGGGGTATCGTGAAGCGATATGTGGAACATTGCTACAAGCACGGCATAGGCGTCTTGCTTGACTTTCACATTGCGCCCATCTGCAAACGCACCCGCGAGTTAGCGAGAGATTGCATCGCTTTTATCATGCAAGAAGTCACCTTTCATGCGATTTTAGGGGTAACAGGGATCCAAATATCAAACCTGAAGGACTGGCACATTCAAGACTTGGCAGGCTGGTATAACGAAGTGCTCGAGGTCACCAGCGCTATCAACTCATCGTTGCCTATTTACATCAGCGACGGCGGTAACCTCGCTGCAGCTGCGGATTATGCAGCATCCAAGAATCGGCTTCCGGCGCCTGCAGGAAGGAACCCCGTGGTAATTGAGACGCATCGGTACTATAATAATCAATCCACAGAACCACAGTCTGTTATCCAACAGGTTTCAAATGATCTACAGGATATTGTTTTTCACAATAACAAGACCTTCTCCCATAATGGTCCGGTCGATGTCTTCGTGGGTGAATACAACTGCACCCTGAACCCCGAAACGCTACGTCGCGCGGACCCATCCGCTCAACCCCCACTCATCAAGCAATTTGGTCAAGAGCAATGCAAGGTCTGGGCCGCCCGTGCCAGCGGATCCGCCTTCTGGGCTCTCAACACACACGACAATGACGATAGCACGGACTTCAAACAGCAGGTCATCTCAGGCGCGATCTCCTCTCCCCAGTGGCTCAATTTATCTCAAACTCAAACCCACGAGAAATTAGAGAACGCCAAAACGCAGCGAGCACACATGCGTGACACCGCAATAGCACAAAACGAGAAGACCTGGGACACCTACGACCAGCGTCACCAGTATGATCTGGGCTGGAACTTAGGCTTCAGTGACGCAACGAGCTTCTTTTCCGCAAGGACCCTGCACCTCCTTCCTGGCAACGGCAAGGAAGGAGGAAGCGACAAGATTGGGATGCTGGCGCTGTGGATTCGAAAACGTCTCCTAGATATGGGAAATCTTGTCGAGGACCTGTATCCCGAATGGGAAGAGGGGTTTCGTCGGGGGGTGGGGGATTTTAATCATGTAGTCGGATGAACTGTCCTATATGTGGCTTTTTATGTAAACATTTCCAGGACTGTACTTATTGTATCTTGTACTACGTTTGCCATGTCGAGGTGGCAAACAATCTTTGAATGTCCGGTTTGCGGCCTGAACAAAACTAACCTTACCTCCAGCGTCTTTGGATGATATACCATAATACTTAATAACCCATGTGCATGCTTCTTATCAAAACTCTGTATAGTACGTACCTTTTTTCCGTATCGCATCGTCGATTTGAAGAATCAGCTACAGTAACCCTATAAGATCATAGCATGAAACTGAGCACTACGATCGGTCATATACACCACCTGACCATGCAAAAGTAGAATTTTGATACCATATAACCTGCAACGAACATTCTCGATATGATCACTTTTCGACGGTTTCCGTCCACCTCGACCCCAGAAAGTCTCAGCGTGTACTCACTGCAAAAACTGTAGAATAGCAGTCTACGCAGTGAGAGTAATACTTAAGCTACATCGACAGGCTTACATCCCACAGGATGGCACCAAGCTACGCAGCGGAGCATCTAACAAGAGAAGGGCTTTACGAACTGTGTTATTTACGTTGGAGGCCTTTCAGTACCTAAGGCAGAGTATGAAATGAAAGGTACAGTACGAATTCGCGGCACATAACGTCTCTTATATTAAGCGTAGTTTCGTAATTCATAGGTCCGTTCCAAGCTTAATACCGCTCTAGTCAAGTCAGATCCAGTCCGCATGCGAACCAAACTTAGAGGTTATCCAGAATCTTCATCAAGGAGGGGAGTAACTAGAGAAGAAGGTTAGCTGACGCTGTTCTGAACAAGTTGGAGGACTAGATAAATGAGAAGGGGCAAACCCACCCCAGAAGCATCTTCAATCAGAACCTGCGTATCATTAACGAACTTGGGCGTCAGCAGCGAGTGAGCACTGTCCAAGAGCCCGCTAACATCGTCGAGCAGCTCCGGCGTGATAGCCGGCGAGACATCATCGATTAAGTCGCTCGTCTCGTTAACAAACTTCGCCGTCAGCAAGCCGCCAGCGTTCTTCAACAGTCCGCTGACCTGGGCGAGCAGCTCGGGAGTGATGGCCGGCGCCACAGTATCGATGAGATCAGCCGTCTCTTCGACAAACTTCTTGGTCAGGAGCTTCTGGGCGTTGCCTAGGAGGCCGCCTACTTGGGCGAGTAGTTCGGGGGTGATCACGGGAGCGATACCGTCGATGAGGCCGGAGGTCTCGTTGACGAACTTGGGGGTGAGGAGGTCATTGGCGTTGTTTAGGAGACCACCGACTTGTTTCATCAGACTGGGTGTTAGGTACGGTGCCACGTCGCCGATGAGGCCCTTGGTTTCTTTCACGAAATCGGGAGTCAGAAGGTCGTTGGCGTTGCCGAGGAGTCCCTCTATATCTTTGACGTTGTCTTTGGTTAGGAGGTCTCCGGCGCTGTTCAGCAGGCCGCCGACTTTCTTGAGAAGCTCGGGGGTGATGACGGGTGCGACGGCACCAATCAAGCCCTTCGTGTCGTCCACGAATGATTTGGTGAGGAGGTCGCCGGCGTTATCTAGCAGACCGCTGACCTCCTTGAGAAGTTCAGGCGTGATGACAGGAGCGACGGTGCCGATGAGGCCTTTGGTGTCGTCGACGAAATTCTTTGTCAAGAGGTCACTACCGTTGTCTAATAGGCCGTTGAGCTTCTTGAACAGATCAGGGGACAGCAGAGGGCCGGCTGCGCTGATGAGTTCCTTCAGCTTCTTGACGAGGTCGGCTGTGAGCAGGCTATTGGCGTTGTGGAGCAGTGGGCCAATCTCCTTCAAAAGCTCTGGTGTGATTACCGGTGCCACGGTGTCAATAAGGCTCTTGGTCTCCTTGACGAAGCCCTCGGTTAATAAGCCGTTGGCGTTGCTCAGCAGTTTGCTGACCTCCTTGAGCATTTGAGGCGTCAACACGGGGACTATAGTCTCGATAAGTTGTCTGATTTCCTTGACGAAATCAGCAGTCAGTAGCTTGTTGGCATTGCCGATCAAGCCATTGACTTCCTTCACAAACTTGGCTGTCAGGAGGTCGCTGCCGTTCTCGAGCAAGCCAGACAGCTGCTTGAAGAGCTCGGGCGTGACCAGAGGGCCCACTGCCTTGATCAGATCCTGAATTTCCTTCACGAAGTTGGCTGTGAGCAACTTGTTGGCGTTGCCCAAGAGACCAGTCAGCTCCTTGGCCAATTCTGGGGTTAGAAGTTTGTAGCCTGTATCGATTAGGGACTTGGTCTGCTCGGTCGTCTCGTCGTCGAACAAGCGCGCAAAGTGATGGAAGAAAGACTCGACATCCTTAATAAATGTCGGAGAGAGTAGGCCGACTATACCATCGAGATGGTTTCCAAGGTCTTCAATTGGGTTTCCAGTGACTCCATCCGGAATCGGATCTTCCCAGAAACTCTTCGAGGAAGAAGAAGCCGATGTAGACGGCTTTGAAGAATCTTCTTCGGTTGATTTTTCCTTCGGGGCAGAGGTAGGGGTGGGGGAGTTGTCGCCTTCCTTTGCAGAGGTGGTCGCATCGACCTTTTCTGTTTCTTTGCTAGACGAATCGCCCGAAGGGACGAGTGGGTTTCCGCTGGTCAGTGCCCCAAAGAAATCACCACCTTCGGCCTTGTCATTCTCGGCGGGCTTTGGCTGGCTTTCAGCCGACGCACTTTGTTGCTCATCATCGTTCGCGTTCTGTTGGTTGACATTGGCAGTCGGGTGAGCAGCGCCAGCTGTTTTAGCCTCTGCAGCTGGGGTCTCAGTGGCGGGGTGCTCCTCTGGTTGAGCCTCCTGTACTGAAGCATTGTCCGCTTGGGGAGAGGCTGGGGTAGCTAGTGAGGTGCCGGAAAGCAAAAACACCGAAATAACTGTCGAGAGACGCATGGTGAATGCAGGCCACCGCTATATTCACACGACTTGGCCAATTTGACGGCTGAAAGCGCCAATTCCAGATCTGGGGGGACTGCACTCTCGCTTTTTATGCCTGCAAGTCATGCGGGGATTTCTTGCTCGGGTGAGGAGTACCTCTCAACAGAGATCCCGCTATGCCGCTCCAAGACGCCGAGGATCATCCCACATGTGAGGTGGCTAGATGATTGTTGTTCCTGGTCAGGACTAAATGCAACGCCTGATGTCAGTGACGGCGATCCTAGCCTTAGGGAGGCCATGCCATTTTTGTGGCTGTTGAAATAAGACAAGGATGAGTCCTTGCTTTCAAGTACGGCGTCATGCAAAAGTTGAGTGGACCCCTACTTTTGTGTCCGCAAAAGTCCGGGGTCAGGTGCGGTGCTTCAATCCGGGGTAGAGCTCTGACCTATTGCTAGGGAAGCAATCCTCCGGTCCACGTTGTGTTAGTGGGCCTTAGCCTCGTGTGGCAGCGAATGGAACAACTTAAAGATTGCGAGTCGCGGATTGTCGAACTTTGTTATTTAGGTCTTTATATTAAGACTGCGTTCTTTTGTGTCGGCCCGCCATGTTGGCCTCGGGGATCAGCCTGGACATTCAGCATTTGATGTCTACAGCAGCCCACCACAGGTATTCACGTTGCCTCAATCAACCCACAGACTCACCAACAGGAACTCTGTGATTGATTGCCAATTTTTTATGTCAGGCATTAACCTCTGGTTTGGGTGTCCTGATATGAAAGAATAAGCAGTGGCGTTAGGGCGATGGGGCAGCCGGAAAGGTGGAGATGTGGTCAAATATTTTGCTGGCCACATTAAATAAATTCCATACCAAGTAAAAAAAAATATTCATCCATCTTTGGTTGATAATGACGAGCATCGAGTACTTTCCGACACTGATACTGCGGAGACACGGAGGACACCTGGGGTGCCCAAGTCAATCAACGTTAAGCCCAGAATCATTCCATTATCCCCCCCACATAAGTCAAATCCCTGTCTGCTGATGGTCAAATCATATATCAGACATTGCTCAAGTGAGTAAGCCTGCGGGAATAGTGGTGGTGAGGAGAAGAAGGATCGACAGTAAAGCTACCGGCACTCAGCGGCATCTCGGAGCTGGAAACATCTCGGCACCATGTGAAGTCGAAGGAATCCAGGGGATTATAACAGCCCCCCATTATGGTGAATTAACAGAGTTTGGGTCTGTTAAATACTCCTCATCGGTCAACCAAAGCCAACACGCACCGAAGCGAGAAGAGACAAGCCTTGGAGAAGTGTGGAAGAGGTGAGGGGAGAAAGGTTCAAGTCACCACCACCACGCTTTACCCCTTTGAGGTCCGCAGTCTACCATAGCGGCATGATCGACACCGACATCAAGTGGGGAATGTTCCTTCTGGTTGTCATTCCTTTTCTCCTTCTTACCTTTTGTCATGCTCATTTGGATTTCATTGTACACCGAACATGTTATAGCTCATCGTGTGAGCTTCGATTGAGTTAATTGGCTGAGATCAGATATCGATGATTACAACACTGAACTTGGATGACTATTCATGATATATCTGGACATGGTGGACTTCCACCGTCACTGGATGCGGTTAAATTGTCGCAAAAGCGGGGTTGTGGGGGATAAGCCCGGCAAGAAGATCCAAGGCCCACAATCCACAGACCCCACAGACCCTTTCAAAGCTAAGAATGGGCTCAAGGAATCCTAAGCAACTCGTCGATATTACCAACTATACAATGACGTGTGATTGGCTGAACATGTTTGTCCAGCTAGGAACTGGTTCGTGTCCTACAAATAGTCTAACTGCGGGGTTTTATACATACGTTTAGTCAGGAGAAAGCTGAGGCAATCACTTTGTTGTTCCTTGATGCCAACCACATATACAGGAATGAATTAATTGTTGCTCTTGAGAAATATCCAGCCTGGCTTCACGGTTACCTCCTCACTCCATGCATGAATGCAGAAAGCTAACATGGTCAAGATACCGTGTGTCCTAGTATTCGAGATGTGGGGTCTCCAATCCTCCTAGCAAAGAAGGTTCAACGGTTACGGTCAAGTTTCTGGCCTACTATAACTGAGTCGTACTTTGATGTATACTTTTCACCACGAAAAGCTAGATTCAAAGCTATCACGATCTTCATATTAGTCATTAAATTGGAAGTCTTGCAAAGTGAAACACTAGATAGGTACTTACTATCTCCGTAGTTTAGATCTGAATATTTTTTTTTGTGGAGTTTGTTTGGCCGTGCATTATAAGGGACAGGTGTTTCCCCACGTGACTTGGGATATCAAGTTCTCCCCTGAATTTATGAACCATCAAAAACCCCATAGATCATACAACAAACCCAAATGAGCCATCATGCCACAAACCCGGCAGTTGCTTAGGGCAGATCACATACTCAGATGTAAAATCTAAAGAACCTAACATTCTCTCCCAGCTCAACTATTATTCTGAACAAACAAGGTTCTTCGCTCATCTTCATGATGAACGCGAATAGATGAAGACTGTTGTTGCTCATCATCTTGGCCTAAAATCACCCAATGAGTGCCATGTGGCAGACATAAGCTCTTGGCTTCATGGCAGTTTCAATGTCTGCGTACCTATCACTGTCGAGAGTTGGAAAGGCAAGCGTTTTCTTCTACGATTTCCTTTGCCATATCGCGTCGGCGAGAGTTTCCGGCCTGGTAATTGCGACGAGAAAGTGCAATGCGAAGCAGGCGCCTATGCATGGATCCAGAATAACTGTCCAGATGTGCCAGTCCCAAAATATATGGATTTGTTCTATCCAGTGGCGAAACGGTATGAATAGAAACAGCGGTCAATATTTCTAATTTAAGCCGTCATTGATAAGTCCTAGTTCACCCGAATTGAATCACTGTCATTTATTCCACGCTGTTTCCATCTACTGCGCCAAAATGTTTTATCATGGTTGAATGGGTTCGTTCCTTCACATTATGCTCACCATAAAAACAGATGTCCGTTCTTTACTGGCAGTACCATGAAAGTCGGCTACCTTTTGACCGAGTTCATCGAAGAGAGACGTGGGTCTATGCTTTCTAATACATGGAAAGAAGGACAACACGATCCAAAATTAAGAAAAGCCCTTTTCCATGATTTCGCCAGGATCTTTTTGAACATTATACGGATTCCCTTGCCCAGGGTCGGTTCGTTCGTCATTGATCTGAACGAATCTTTGCGTCTCACAAATCGGCCACTTTCAATTGAGATTCAACAGTTAGAGATTGAGAACATACCAACTGAAATATCTCGTGATTATACATACTCAACCTCTGACTCTTATGTTATTGATGTGTTTGGTTTCCATGACAATCGTTTTCGATATCAGCCTAACACCATGAATAAGCTCGGTGACTCTGCTTACCAGCTTTCTGTGCTGACCGCTATGCGAACGATCTTCCAGTCCATTATCGATCGAGGTTTTTGCAGAGGCCCGTTTGTCTTTGTCTTCCCAGATCTCCATCAAAGCAATATTTTTGTCATTACAGAATGGCATTTTACGTGCCTGGTTGGTCTAGAATGGGCTTGCACTCAGCCTATCGAGATTCTGGGGCCGCCATCTTGGCTCTCAGACAAGGGCGTGGATCAATTGATCCCAGCAGAATACGACACAATCCGACAAGAATTTATGGAAGCCCTAAAGATCGAGGAACAGAATATTGAATCTGTTGCTCCGGTAGATCTCGGGACATCGCACCCGCGACTCTCGCATATAATGGAGCGATCTTGGGAAAAGGGGGCGTCTTGGTACTCGCTGGCGCTCTCGAGCCCTTCAGGACTTTTGACGATATTCACCATACATATCAAACCTTTATTCTGCAAAGAATTTGATGAGGAATTTGCGATGGTAATGCCATTTTTCTTCAAAAGAACATCGGTAATATTGCAGGTCACAAACTTGCGGATAAAGAAGCTTATGATAAAGACCTCGAGCAAGCATTCAGTGAGAACTAGACTGAGACGATCTGGAAAAGAACTATATAAATGTGTGAGCTGGATTGTGCCCTTGACATTTTCGCACGCTGCTGAGATATAAATACTGCAGCCTAGATCACTCAGATCTGATACAGAGGCCAGGAGCATATTTCATACTCATGGCTCGAGGAAGAACGGATGAAAAGACCCAGATGATTCCATGGAAAGGCGATAATTGTACGAAGTGTCGAAACACTGCAGAAAACAAAACAATGCCCGTTCTACTTGTGGGTCAGATAATGAACTAATTACATTTATAGCTTTTATAAAACTCTCCTTCTCTGTGGAAGGACGACTGCCAATCCCTTGCAGTCCATATTTCAATGCGCATCTCTGATAGGGATCACAGGGCGCAATCCAACGTGCAGCCAATTTACATATTGAACACTGCAGATATAAATCTCATCGATGGGAGCAGACTTAACCAGAACATCATGCAGAGAAGAATTCATTTCCATCTCGGTGCTTGTATAGCAACGTGCGACAGAAGTGATGTTGAACGAGACCGTTTCCCTAGTCATTTCAAAAAGAGGCTCCACTATGTTCAATTCTGAAGATGCTCCTTGACGAATGCACCGAGGTTTCAACACTAAAAGTGCTCATGGACATGAGAATCCTTCGCGAGGTAATATTGCAATATACCCTGAGAAAGATCTAGTCTCGTGGCCTTGAGATTCTAGGATCAATTAGTCTGGGCAACACATCAGTTGTCTGGTGCAGTGAACAGCAATGTTGCAAGTGTTTAACCTTGAGATATACATCAACCTGGAGCGAAGGTCAAGGACTCCACGGAACGTTAAGTATAACGAACTCTCTTTATTACTTGTTTTTTCATCTTGTATAACCAACATGGTCTGGCATTGGATTTGAGCTTGCACTGTGTCGCAGGCTTATTTTGAAGATATCTTGTCTATGTGACTGGGGTGTACATTAGATATATATGATATCTCGAATCACTAGATTGACAAAAACAATTCACTGTTCATTTCATGGGTCTCACTGATTTCCTAGTAGACTTGCTTCAAGTAGATGCTCACTTCTCAAGGCAGATGTCTCGGCTGTGATGAATATGTAGGACATCACAAAAATAACCATGGCTAGTTCAGCGTAGGTGGGTATACATCATATGTTATTCTTCATGGCTGAGTCCTATATAATGCGGAGTATATGATATTAGTAGAAATGTGAGAGGAATGCAGTGATAGCATGAAGTTCTCGAATGAAAAGCCCATACAATAAGTGATGAATTCTCGAATGAAAAGCCCATACAATATGTGATGAAAGGAAGGCTCAAATTTACAAAAGCCGTGACGAAAAGAGATAAGCGTTGGACCGATCGCATGGTTTGCTTCTCTCACAAAAGTACTTCAGTATAGAGATTTACTAAAGCAGTTGAATTATGATAGATAGAATAAGCATAGCATACATCAGTCATATTGTACTTTTGCAAGGCATGGCATACAGCATCGGTGCATATTCTAATACGTCGCATCCCTGGTGATAGACCCCTGCATGTTCTAATCAAACCAAATAAAAAGTTAACGCGGGTATCCCAAAGTACTAAAGACTGCAAGCATGCCATATACAAAAAGCGCATTGAACACCTAGTCCGTTACCATCTCACATAAGCACCTATTGTCGAATGTAGGTTTTTGATGTATAGGTTTGTAGAAACATGCTGAGTGTGTGACAGCCAAGCTATTAATTTCCCTCCTCGAAGCATATCCTAGAATAGAAGTTAGCTGCTTGGTCTGGGCCGCATCTTCCGCATTTTCTAAAGCTGTATACTCCAACCATCGACATTGCCTACAAGGACGTTATGCAGATAGACACTTAGAGTAAACAGGAGGATTGTGTGAAGTTAGATCCAAGACAAGGCGTCGTCACCATCTGATATTCAGAAGGCTAGAACTTGGGATCAGACATTGATCCCCCTATACCTGGTACCTTTACTTGCCAGCATCCCGGATGAGATTGGCCGTGCATCACCAACAATGACCAACAATGTCTCCCCCTACCACCACCATGGGTCCAGACCAGACTCTAGATTCAAATCCATGATCAACCAGAAAAAGAAAAAGAGAGACCAGTTCTAGATCATCACAATCCATACAAGAAGATAGGAAGAACCCTCCTCCTCCTCCCTTGCTCGCGTCGCATCAACACACCTTCACAAATGACATCACACCTCCAAACACGGACTTCATCTCCATCTCACACCAAACCCCTCAGCCGTGCATCGCACCGCATATCACCCACGACCTACTTACGTCCCTCCCACCTACCCAGATATAAAATAACCAAGTAGTACCAATGTAACCGCCCTCCCCCCGGGTCGAATCACAAGGTCGAGACCCGTCCATCCAAACCTCAAAGCGGCTAGCCGAACAGGTGACCAAAACATCATGCACTGTCAGCAAGCCCGGTGGGTCTTTTATCCTGTTTTGGGAGGGGGGAGTGTAGGATTAGTGCTACGAAGGACTAAGATCCTTTCCCCTTGCCTCCTCCCCCTCCCCTCTTCCAGGTTCCATGGGTCTATACTACGCCGGGAGGATACATGTGGACCGATCTTCATCCAAGTAGGAGGACTGTGCTCTTTTTTTTTTGTGCATGCTGAGAGCGGGAAGATTGATCCAATAGGGGCGGGGTTTGTGGCAGCCTCGCAGGGGATGGGTGGTGAGAACTGGCCTGAGAAGAGAGGAAGGGAAAAGGGGAGGGGGAATGAGTGAGGCGGGGGACTGCGTTGACTCTTCCCATTAATTAAGGCCGCTAGTCTGCTAGCCTGCTAGTCCTGCAGCGTGGAGCATGAAGTGGGCGCTTAGTCTGGATACTATAGTAGGTAGGATGGATGGTGGATGGTCTTCTCGCTTGGTTATGTGTAATGTACCGTAATGACTCGATAGATGAATGAATGGTTAAATGGACAGATTGCCATGGGTGGTGCTTGGCTAGCGTGACACTGGAGACCCTGGACAGTGGACACGAAGAACTTGTTTGTGGCAGGGGCTAGGATGCATCATGGCATGGTTACAGTGGGAAGGATCTAGGTTTCCTCAGGCTGGGTTTCTGCTGCGGCTGGGGTCGCCTTCGGGTGATTTACGGGGACTGTCTACCTGAATACAGAGGTGGGTAGCTGAGGTTCCTAGGATGGCTGTGTTCCTGGTGCATTGGTTGAGAGAGTCCATGCATGAATTATGACCGAGAACAGCTTTGTTGATCGGCTCAGGCGCTGAAAAGTCACTGATTCAAAGATGCCTGTCTCCTCTGTCTCGCAGCATGGTTATGGTCATGCATCTCAACCACTAACCTAGGCATGGTTTGTGGCCGTGCCCATGCATGGTGTCCTCCGTCCCACGAGTCAATTCCAAAGCGTGTAGATGCTCCGTTCGTGTGTCTTCGCTGGCAATTTAAGGACATCTAGTTCTATTTTTATTATCATGAATTTCCTTATTTCTTTGTTACTATTTTTCATTCTCTAGGAGTATTTCTCCTACTCTCATAGGTCGAGTAAATACACGAGAACAAATTATGTCATAGTTCCTGCAGAAACCCCGCCACACTGGCCGTGGCGGACGTGGCAGGTGACAGCCGCTCCAGTGAGGCGCAGCAATCGGTCATCACCGACGGAGCGACAAGGATAGAATTCTCCCCGGTCAATATCCACACCGTGGCAATTTGGCTGGTGTTGGTATTATGACAAGGGAAATAAATTTTTAATTTTGCGATAAATTCCACACTTATGTCAAATGGAGGGGCAGCACTAACGGCTGAATCCAGTTGTGATGTGTCGTGTCGCATTGCGTCTCTACGGAGTTGACCAGGAGTCGACCAGGCTGACGACGCGTGGTGTGTTTCATTATCCTAGAAAATAAAAGTAAAAAAATGGGAGGAAAAAGGAGCCCTGTCTACCAACCTGCTGAGAGTGGCCGGCGTCAACCGACGATATGATATTCTCAGATATCGATCAACTCGCCAACCTTTGTCCTCCCGTCTCCATCCCCAGGAGTACACTACATGCACTGCATATATCAACATGTGTTGCCGGGCGCATATGGAGTTTTCCCTCCATCCATCACCTGATCATAGGCATAGGCTGCCATATTTCTGTTGGTTCGGCTTGTCGCTGGTGGGGCGCCGCACGGCAGTCGATGGCATGTTGGACGTGCAGTCGTGCAGTGGCTTTGCAAGAAATCCCCAGTCCTTTTCAGCCGGGCTGGGTCGCTAACTGTTCTAAATATGCCTCGTGTGGCCAGGTCACGGGATACAGTGGCCTTGCTTACCTTCCTTACCTCACGTAATATCTCTATGCTTACGTCCTATGGTGTATGTATACAACGTTGGGGCCTTGTTTTGCTGGGAGAGTATAAAAACCCTGGTTTGTAAACAGTCCAGTCAAGATCTTAACGAGGCAAGTCGAGGACACTGGGTCGAGTGTAATAAGCGAATACGTCGTTACAAGTTCGAATCGCGTTCGACTGGCTATCCGCTTCTAGAAAGTCTAGAGATGACCATCGACGAGGCTCAGTCCAATCGCAGATCGTAACAGGGATCTCAGCTGTAGCGCTCGACCGGACTCTCTGATCGGCCGACGAATCCCAGGCCAAGACAGCCTGTTGTTCAGCTTCCCAAGGGTCTATTAGCTCCATCTTCCGACTCCTCCATGATTCATCAGCTGCGTAATTTTTCCCCTGTTTCTCTTTTCTTTTTTTTTTTTTTTTCTTGTTAGTTATCTTCTCCTATCCTGGGTTCTTTCAATGGTGGTGGGGCTCGCCTCGCGCATGGTTCTGAACTGAAGTACGAGTCAATCAATCGTTTCACCTTGGCTTTGTCTCATGGCTGATCTAAAATCTGTCTGGACAACTTAATGCCGCCCAGGGGACGCTCTCCAAATGACAGACTGTCTAGAACGAACAATATCGGCTGTATAATCTTGTCTTTTGTCGGCAACATTGTGTGGTCAATCCATGCTGCACAAGAAGTGTAATAAATACAGCATTATAGTCTGGAAAACACGATAAGAGATACGGTGTGCAATCAGCGATAAGGAGGTACGATGCACTCCTCGCGTGAGATGTGGGGTTCTATTTACCCGATGGAGCCCTTGGATCGGAGATGTCCATCCTGTAGCTGCCTTTTTGCATTCACCGTTGCTAGATCTGAACGATGCCTGCATTCGTATATTTCTTCTGTCACTTGTTTTAACAGATAGGATCAGGTCGGAATAAATTCCCGTCGGTGTAGTGTGTTTCTACCTGTCATGTTGATTAGGGTTTCTTTTGGTTTCTTTTTTCTTGCGGTAAGGCTACGTAGGGTAGGTTAGGGCAGTATCATAATCTATGGAGTACTCCGTTCAGACTCTTCAATTATTGAACAAGTCTTGTAAAATCCTCGGTTGTAAACGATTATGATGACGGTGGATGTATAGAAAATATTTTACAGTATGACACCACATGGGATTTTTTTTTTTCTTTTTCCTTTTATTTTAATTCACGATCCATACATTCAATCTCACTTTATCCCAAGAGAGCAATACGCACGCACCGAGAATTTGGGTCTTGATGTACAAGGTCTACGATCCCAGCTGAGCAACGGCAAAACCAGCTGCTTCCACTGGTGGCGGATTTCGCCTTGTCTGCGCAAAGCAGAAAACATACAGAGTCAGGACTCTTTATTCCAAGACCGCACGATCATCGGATGATCGTCACAGCCGGGTTAGATGTGGGGTGGGCACGACACCACCAAAAGCGGCATATCCTGGGTTTCCCAGGATTTCAGAAGCCGGTTAGTCAAGGCGATAGATATCCACTCGCCCTAGAGCAAGTTGGCGGTCGCCTTATGTGAAATCATACGCTGTCCATACTACTCGCCTCTCCCTGAAAGTAACGGGGATTAACCGTTCCCATGGCCCGAGAGATGCATCGGTCGATCCACTCGCTCATGGCAAGTGGATCATCCATGGGGCTTAGCAGGTTTATGTTTCGATTGGTGTAGATTCGCGCGGCGAGTTGAGTGGTCCTTTATCGCATTTTAGTCTGGTTTTGTCTGATTTTTGTTCTTTTCATTTTCCTTGTTCTTTGACATTTATCCTTGGATCCTTTGTCTATACTATATCTTCGAGACCATGTGCCATAATAAATGATGTCAATACAACTACCAAATAAATAATATGTCCAGTATAACACAGTTCACACCATTACCTCCCATGGACTAGTCGATAAATCTTCGGCACTTGCAGCCTGAGCCTGGAGAGTGGAGTCACACTACGACAGGCTGCATAAGTTTACTAAGATATCTTACCTCCTTTACACCTCCAATACCCAGCAATACCTACAACCGAAATGCAGTCCACAGTTCTTTTCCCACGATCTTGGACACCACTAAGTCATTTACGGTCATACGCTTTCTCGGTGGCATTTGACGCTCTGACTCGTGATTTCCCAGAAAAGCGTTTCTGATCATCTCGTAGTCCCCGGTCATCATCCTATGAACCATCCGAAACCCTCCCAAATTAACGCACCCATCAAGTGTCAGGGAGTAAATAGATGCGAGGACAGAAAAAGAACTGGATCAAACCAATTTTCTCCCTACAATACCATCCCTACGATATACTACTATACTGTAGGGTAGGACCATCACTCGACATACGGAATCAAAGCCCCCTCCATCAACTTCCGTCTCCACCTTCTCGGACGATTCTGGACACCTGCATACAACTAACGTCAAACTCTGAACATGCCCAGCTGAGATCGGACGGTGAGTCCGGACGGTGGCCACAAAATCTCCCCCTCGTTCCATACGATCGGGATTTTGCGTCTGCAAGAGCAAAAGTCACCGGTCATTGTTCATTTGCCATCCAGATCCCTCTTGCCTGTTGCATGCAGGCGCCTCGAATTGCCATCTAGGAAACAGTGGTTTAGATCGGGTTTTGTCTCTACCATCTGAACTGGAATTTATAATTTATTATTTTATTTTATTTTATTTTATTTTATTTAAATTTCTCCTGTTTACAATAATAACAAAAAAAAATCCAATAAATCAAACAAAACTTGTTGGTTGGATGATCTCAAGCAGTTGGATCTAATCCCTTGGTATAAAGTACATAAACTTAATATCAGGATTCTTTTCTTCAACCAAGAAGAAGAAGAAAAAAATACCTATGTGCATCGACTTACATAGTCCAGATCTCGTACTAGTGAGTCGCATCCTCTCACAACTCTTGGTCTGTTGAACCAGTCATCCTCTTGCCCTTTTGGGCCATCCTTCGCTCCCGCCCCTCTCTCTCTCTCTCTCTTCTTTTTCTTTCTTACTTCTACCTCTACTCACCTTTCTTTACTCCTTCTTCTCCTTCTTTCCTTTCTTTCTTTCTTCCTTGTCTTTTCCTTCTTCCCTTCACGGCCACTTAATTTTCTTTTCTTTCTTGAACCATTCCTTTCTTTCATTTCCCTCATCAGCTTTCCTTTTCTTTCGCATCTGACCCCACAGTAATTTCAATCCACATACACCCTCCACTTTTGCGCTGGATATCACTTGTGGGCTTTCATTTTTCTATACATACTTGCCAACTTTTAATACGGACCACTTCCGACCAGACAGGATTTCGTGACTTGCGTCCAAGCCTATATCTATTCTAGCGATCGCCTAGGGATCATTCCGGCCTATCCTCTCCGGGATTACGGATCCTATTGAAACAACGCGCAGGGTGTGGGCGGATGTTGTTTGGATGATCGCCGTGCCTTCTTTTGTTCTGCTTCTGTAACGTCTTCATTGCTTGTTCCAATCTATCAGTTCAACGGGTCAAGGCCATCCGCACACCGAGTCATTATGCCAACCGTCTTGCTGCCGTCATCGGCTGCCGCATTTGCGCCGCGGTCCTCTCCCAACGTGGTGTTGAATACCAGGGTTGAACCCTGGCTAACGGCAACCTTAAAGCGAGTCAACCGGGTCAAGCGACCTCTGAACAATGTGACGCAGCACACCCGATGTCTGACGGAGACTCTATCCTCACCGAACGCCATCTGGACGTTGTGTTCCATGATGTTTCCCAAGGCCCCCGATTCAGAACTCAAGAAGGATGAAAACCCTCTGGTGGAGGCACTCTTCAATTATGAGATGGTTCACATGGAAGCATACGTGGTGCATGTCGACATGGTGTCGCAAAACGAAGTGGCCTTCAAGCTGACACCGGAGACAATCGAAGCGTTGGTCGATTTCCACAAGGACATTTACTCCGTCGACATGGCCGCCAGCACCTGGGATTGGTCCGAGAAGGATAGTCAACTGAAGAAGCTCCAGGAGGAATTTGTTCAGGCCGCGAACAAGTTCGTCTACCGGACCAGCGCCCAGGCGCTGGAGGGGCTCGAAGAGGACGGTGCTGGAGAGCTGCTCGGCGGACGAAGCGACGAAGCCAAGGCGGCCATCACCAGCCTTTTCGTTTCGTTACTTCCGCCGCCGCCTCGCGTAGTCGACGTTGTTCGTCCGGCGCCTCTTCTTCCCAGCTCGACTACACCGGAAACGTGGTGGCAGGACCCCATGCAACAACCCGTGTCGGTGGACTCGTGGAAAGTACTTCCATCCAGCCCAGCAACCGCCAGCACCGATGATTCTAATCCGAATGTGTGGGCCAGCCTGAACAGCATCAATGATACCCAATATGCATCCCCAACCCCGTCCTACAGTCAACCGTACGACACGTCACCGTACAACACGGCGCAGTACTACAGTGCCGCCGCCACGTCGGCCGCCATCGCCTCCCTACCACTCCCTAGTATGCTGATCCTGCCTTGCAGCACGGCAGCGAACATGGTGGGGTTTGGCTGGGGGGATCGATACGATTTCGCGCTACCCTACGGAACCACGATGTAATGCGTCCTTGGAACCAGGCACTTGATGTTAACGGTCTCCCTGACTTCGCATGTCTTTCGATTAGATCCCAGGGCTTATATCGGCAAACATCGGCTACTATATCCCCCCCCGAGCTTACCCACACGAGAATCATCACGAGAACGACAGGGGGCGCTTCGCCTCGGTTACAGACATCAGACTAATTGGCATCGGTGATGGCGTTTTCCATACTCGGTTTGCGATCCACAATACTCCCACCTCATCTTTGTTTTGCATATTGATCCCAGGAACATAATATCTTCCTCTCTTCCGTGACAAGTATGAATTTCCCTTTTGTGTTTGTTTGTGCCAGCGTCAGCGTTTTTGTTAAATCCATCCATTTGCATCCAGAAGCGGCGGGTCGGCTATTGTTCTTTCTTTTGTCGGGGACTGTCCCAATATTGTTTTATATGACATCAAGACTGGTTAGCCTCACGGCTTGGGATATGATCTGGATGAGAAATGTGTTTTGTTTCTTTTTTTCTTTGTTTGTCGCCGCGTCGCTGTCAGGGTAGGGGGCTGATGTTGTGGACCAACATCTTGAGCCTTCCTCTGGTAAGATCTCCTTTCTGATACTGGATATCAGACTGGTGGTTCGAAGGTCGGATCAGGAGATTGATGCGGCGCTGATGCCATATCATCTCTACGATGATATGGGATCACGGGGTTTCTTTTCTTTTTCTTTATCTTCTTTGTTCTGACTGCACAAGCCACGGAGTCTTTGAGATTGACAGAAGACTTGTGAGTTCCGTCAGTCCAGAAGTCTGCCTGTGGCGGCATTGGGCTCCAAGAACTGTATAACGGCCTGTGGCTTTGTTCTTGTCTGGCGGTGCTCACAATTTTCTGCGCTCTCTCGGTCCCTTGGCTGGTGTCCGTCTGGTAGGCTCATCCCCTACAGTCCAGGCTGGTTGTTATATTTACCTGGATATGCTCGGACATGTCCTTCATTGATTGAGGGCTTTCATGACGGGAATCGGATGCTGGCATGGTCTTTATTTCCAGGGACTGGTTCCCTGACTTTCACTTCTTTCGTTTATACTTTCTTCTACTGTCGCTACTTGATCTCCTAAGCGTGTATCTAGCTCTGGAATATTTAATTTGCCGAGAACTCAGTTCAGGTAGTTCATAGTCTTAACTAAACATTCAAGTCCGGCCTTTTAGAGCGTAGATAGGAGATACTACTCCGTAGATAAAGCGGGTGGTCGAGACAGCGGCCTCCATGGTATGACGTCACGTACGAACAGCGCACCTTGTTTGTTTCTGCCTTGGACTCAATTCTTCCTTTTCATTCTTCCTTCACTTATATTCTCTATTATTTTTTCTATGATTTTATCAGAGTTCACTCTTATACCTTGTCTAGCTCTATTGTCCTGGCTATACCTTGGCCCATCGTTCAAGTTGAACTGCACGGGTTGGTCAGCATCCGCTGACGTCCACGAAGCTTGCATCACGACATCTACCTGAAACCCCCTCCCCAGAGGAGAGAGCGTCGAACAAAAAGAAGGCGAAATAAGAAATAAATACACCCAGCTTGAGGGAAAACCCTCAACCCCCGTATTGGCAATGCCCACCCTGCACGAAGCACTCCAATGCCTCTCCGCCACAACCTGGGACTCCGTCCCCACAGACCCGGACGCTCTCCGCGCCTACATGGACGACATCTCCACGAAGGCGCGCCTCATCGTCGACTCCGTCCCAGAGCAACCACCACATTCACCATCCGACAAAGAGCACCCGCCCTACCCTCCCCACCCATCCTCCCCCACCGCACCACAAATCACCCCATCTCCCACCCGCCTCAACACCGCAGACGACCCCGCTCTCCAAGCCCTCCACCAAGAATGGGGCAAGCCCATCAAAGTCTCCAGCACCCGCGACAACCCCCTCGATATCCCCGTGTACAAGCTCTCCGGCGCAGACGGGCGGGGGTCATGGTTTGGACGACGCAGTATACATGAGGGACTGCCGTTCGCGAGGTGGCAGGAGAAGTTGTCGAGCGAGATGCTCGTCACGCTGGCTGCGAACGAGGAGCGCTTGGCGGACGGGAAGGCCGCGGACCAGGCGGTTAGGGGCATCGGGGCGGAGAAGCGCGTGGAGCAGGTCGAGGTGAGACGGCATGGTGGGGGGGAGGTAATGGGGCATGTGAATGTTTTTCATGTGTCGGCGCAGTTTCCGAGGCCGACGACGCCGAGGGATTTCGTGGCGCTTATCTTGGATTGGGAGGTCTCCTCGAATGGTGCTCCAGGGGGCAGGAATTGGATGATGGTCTCTAGGCCCTGTTTGCATCCGGAGGTGCCGGATAGGTCGGGGTTTATTCGGGGGGAGTATGAGTCCGTGGAGTTTATTAGGGAGGTTGTTGTGCCCGGGAGGGGAACGGGGGTGAATGGGGTTGAGAGTGGTGATGGCCTAGCGTCTACGTCTACGTCTGCGGAGGGTGGTCGGGGTAGGTCTCCTGGGGAGATCGCCATCAACGCGAAGGACGGGGGTCAGGACGCCGACGGCGCATACGAAGAAGCCAACCCCGTTGAGTGGATTATGGTGACTCGCAGCGACCCCGGGGGCAATATCCCGCGTTGGATGGTGGAAAAGGGCACGCCCAAGAGCATCTGCTCGGATGCGGCCAAGTTCATCGACTGGGCGTGTCGGGAGCCCGATTCGACCGCCGGGGAGAGCACGACAAACAATATGCGCAAGGCAACTGGTCCGTCCAGGCGTGGCAGCCAGCACACAGCGGGGGTGGAGAGGGACACCGACAGCGACGATTCGGACACGTCGGACCTCGAGCATATCGAGCACCACGGGCTAATCGCGAGCTTCGCCTACCTGCTCAACTCCGGTGTCGAGCGATATGCGCCCCAAGCAGTACTGGACTACCTGCCGCAACACTCACGGCACTCGTCAACCCTAAGTCGTCCTGGCAGCAGCATCTCGCACCACAGCGACGGAGCCTTCAAAACCCCCTCCGCGCGATCTACTACAGACGTCAACGACACCACAGCAGCAGCAGACGCAAAGTCGCAAGCCTCACAAAGCAAAGCGTCGAGCTCCGCCTCCGCCACCTCCGGTCTAGTCACGCCCATCCTCGAAGCCGGCGACCACAACATCCCGCCAGCGGAGCTCATGAAGAAAGACAAGAAAAGCAAGGTGTCCTCGCACGAGAAGCAGCTCGTCAAGCTAGCGCAGCAGAAACGCGACGTCGAGAACCAGCTGGACCGCGTGCGCGCCGACATTCAATCCCTCAACACCAACGCCGCCACCACGTCAGCAACACCACCCCTCCGAGACGAAGTCTCCAAGAGAGACAAAGCCTCCACAGCCGCTCTGGCAGCAGCAGGAGGAGACGCAGCTATGAGCGACCAAGCCAGCAGCAGCGCCGCAAGCAGCATGCCCCCTCCCCGACCACCCTCCAGCCAGAGCGAGACCAGGAGCAAAAAAGAAGGCAAGTCGAAGAAGAAAGACAAAAAGGACACGAGTCCAGAAGAGGTGCGAATCAAAAAGGTCGCACCGAAGCTCTTCCACGACGAATCCAAGCTGTTGAAGCAGCTGGCCAAGATCGAGAAGAGCCAGATGAAGGAGGCATCTAAGGTTGAGGCGCGGTTGAAGAAGAACGCGGTCAATGAGGAGAAGTCGCGCTCGCGCACAGAAAACGATTACCTGCGTCATGAGAATGAGCATTTGAGGAGGGAGATTGATCGATTGCGGGGGGAGAGGAAGCAGTGGTTGGATTTGATTGGGACTTTGCAGGATGATAATGCCCAGCTGGCTAAGCGGGGTTCTGGGGATAAGGTTCGGGATTGATTGTTAGGTTGGTTTATTATGTTCTGTTTCATATATTTGGATGCTGTATACGATTTATGGTGGATAGTATCTTGTATAGTTTGCATGTTGAGATGTTGTATTTATTGTTATCAGACATGCGTTGACATGATTTGGGCATTGAGACATGTCCTCTATTGGGGAGAACAATATCTCAAGATACACGTATGGTAGACAGACAGCCTCAACCAGTCCTGTTGTTTCCGTAGTAGATGAACGCTGCACATATCCTTTAGCTCAATCTTCCACTGGGTCCTTCCTGGGAGATAATCGTTTAACTGATCCTCAACCATGCAACGACATCGCAGCGCCATCATATTAATATATCCATCACCACGCGACGATCCCGGTCGAGGCGAGAAGAAAAGGTATCGGCATGCCGAGATGCAAGCATCTAAACCAAGCACAACCAAAGAATCCTCTATTCCCGCGGCGCCTCCCAAACTAAAGAAAAGAGATATCGCCGATAAGTCGTAAAAGCGTAGGCGCGCGAACAAATCACGAAATGAATCGCTCAGGCAGAGCAGAGCAGCAAAGACGCCCAAACGCCCATCATACAACCCATTATAAAGGTAGGTTCTAAGTCAACTCCCGAATAGTCGTTATTCTTGCGTCTACTCCCAGAAAAAAAAAATCACAATTAGCACCTCCCTTCCCTTTAGTGAATCCAGAACAGACTAGAAAAATGACATACCTCTGGTGGATTCCCAGCCCCCCTCACCATCTTCTCAATCATCTGCGCGCGCACTTTTTCCTTGGGCTCGCCCATTCCGACAGCCATGTACGAGAGCAGGGGCGCGTGGCCGACATACGAGGCGTAGCTGTCGCGGACGATGTTCGAGACCCATTCGTAGCGGGTGGTGTCTGCGTGGCCTGTGCCGACGTAGCGGGCCTGCATGGCCTCCAGGTTCTGGATCGTGCGGAGTTTGTCGGCCATTTTGGGATTATTAATGGGAAGTAGAGATCTGCTGGATTGGAGGGTGTAGGGTGGTTTGTTGGAGAAGTTTCGCTCGGATGCGAAGGGTTGAGGCCGAGGGAGAGCTGAGATAAGATTGCGGTGGATATAATGGTCACGTGGATGTAGTGCTATCTTATCGGTTCGGCGATAAGGGTGGGAAAAAACAGGACGCCCGGAGTAAGGCAAGCCAGGACCGCTAGCAAGCCCAAGCAGGTCACTGTGTTTTGGGTTCTTTCTAATTATATAACGTTGGAGATGAGTGAGACGGGTTCGGAAGATTCGCTAGGCTCGCGGATAGCCTCTCTTGTCCATGCGCACTTCGATGCCCTTCCCCCGCGCAGCAAGCCCACTATTCGCCCCGATGGCACGAGAGAATGGATTCCCATGTCTGGGATTGTGCTTGTAGAAGGTATGTTTGTAATCATCAAATCTGTATACAGTGCTGTGGTGTTCCCTCTGTATCGTATCGTGTCAGATGCAGTTGGGTTAGGCGTCAGGCTTGAGTTCGCCGTGATCGTTCTATAGTTCATTGGTTTTGTTACTACAAGCTAACATGATCCAGGAGAGAATAGCCCTTCGGAATCTCTCACCTGCATATGCATTGCGTGAGCCTGTGCCCCGATCTATCAAGACATTCAAACCGAGCTAAGAAGTGCAGAACCGGCGCAAAATGTCTTGCTGCGTCCCAGATCCCCAACTGCAAGGGCCTAGTGCTGCACGACTGGCATGCAGAGGTCCTTGTCATGCGCGCTTTTAACTACTGGCTTCTCTCTGAATGCCGCGGCCTCCTTGCAGCCGAATTTCTATCATCAGAGGAGGGCGAACATTCATCGCGGTTTATCCGATTCCGGCAACGAAGCCGTAGTCAGGCAAGCCGATCTACGAATCCAACATCGAATCAATCCCCAGATTCATTATATCCTCACCCAGGACCGCCCTTTGAACTTCAGCCTGATGTGAAAGTCTACATGTACTGCACCTGTGCGCCCTGTGGCGATGCAAGCATGGAGCTCTGCATGGCCGCGCAGGACGACCCAACGCCCTGGGCCACGCCCGACATCGATGCCAATGCTCATCTTTCCCCAGATCCGGATGACCCTGGCCCAAAGCCCGAGCTAACACTGCTCGACGGGCGGGCCCATTTTTCGCGCCTCGGTGTTGTCCGCCGCAAACCGTCCCGCGCGGATGCCGTCGCAACTAAGAGTAAATCGTGCTCGGACAAACTGGCCTTGCGGCAAGTTTCATCCTTGCTATCGTGCGGGAGCAGCTTACTTGTGGCGGCGACGCAGAATGCCTACCTAGAAGGGATAGTACTACCCGATGAGGAAATCAGTCGGGAAGGATGCGACAGGGCATTTGGAGATGGGGGTAGGATGGGACCGTTGAAAGGACGAACGTGGGGGATGTTGGATCATGTAGATTCTAGGAAGGATGGACAGGACAACGGTTCCAGCGAAGAGAACGGGGAGTCGAAACACGACCTTACATCCCATTACGGATACTACCCCTTCAGGATTCTCTCTATCCCGAATGCGCAACTTCACTCGCTCTGGCCATTCAGCAAGAATCCCCCAGCTGATAACCTCCGCGAAACCGGTCAAGATGGTCCACAGGATCAATGCCGAGATCAGACGATCCTCCGCAAGCCGAAACCTGGAAATATCAGCGTGCTTTGGATAGCTGCCCCGTCGACCCCAGATGCAGTTGAAACCCCATCAAACAACGGAGCCAAGACTGTCCCAAAGCTCTGCGGATCCAAGACCGGGCTATATGAGACAATCATAAATGGGGTGAAACAGGGCACGAAAGCTTCGGCCCCTGTCCCGCGAGGTGCCTCTGGATTGTCCAGGGCAAAGCTATGGGGACTTCAAAAGGAGATAGTACAGATGCTATTGAAGCACAGTCCGAGAGAACCAGGCGACGGGGGTGGAGAAGATCGGAGTCCGACTGAACATGTGGAGGGGGCCATCCGTGCCGACGATAGCAAACCTGAGGTTGTCTTGCAGCAAGTCATTGAAGCTTCCAGCTATCAGGCCCTAAAAAGGAATGCAGCTGTCTCCAATCAATCGGCTATGGTCCGACAAAAAGCTATCCAAGATGCGAAGACTGTGCTGATGCCATGGGTCCCTAATGACAGGGACGAGGCTTGGGGTCTAGATGTTCTGTCCGACACGGGATCAAAAAAGAGGAAGCGGTAGGAGGTCCATTGGATATATTCTATGAGTGTCGAGTGAGATGGCCATATGATACATACTAAATCGGGAACCAGTAGGCAACTCGATTCGAGCTCCACAATTGGCAGGGCTACGTAATTGCTAGTGGTCGGGATGACAGGCACCGGTTACATAAGCCGTTCAACCTGAGGCCTCGCAGGGCAATGCGACGTTTCATCATTCTATTCGATTCCACTTTTACATCTTCATCCGTCTCTCCTTACCTGTCATCACTTGTCCCTTCCTACCTTTGAAATCTTTTCCTGCTTTTCTTATTCGACATCCTTCCGCCGCTCGTTGCTGCACCGTCCTCCGGTTACAACCACATGTCGCTCCATCCCAGTCCCGCGATCTAGCCGTCAACATGATACCTCTCAGTACAAGTCTCCTACAATGCTTCTTTCTCCTCACGATCCCCATCGCCTCCGTTGTAGCAGCATCGGACTCTTCCGGTAAAGATGGCCTTTTACCCTGCGTGGCGCGCTCTGCCAGCACTGGCTTCTACTACGATCTTAATGCCATATCCCTTTCCCCGCCAAGCTCCGCAAGTGACAACGACAAATCGCGCAAACACATTCGAGACGAAAGCTGGCACGCCAAGGGCCACGATTACAATGCGAACTTCACATTGAATTTCTGTGCACCCGTGGTTGAGGATGTCGTGGATGTCGTGGGCGTCGATCGCCAGAGGTGGGGAAACGTCAGTGCTTATTACGAGAAAGACAACAAAATCTACTCCATAGGGTATGTTGAAAGACCGAGATTAGCCACTATTCATGGGTTCGGGCGTAACGGCTGATCGATCATGTTATCTACAGGCAACAAGCGTCGGAGCCCTTCTTCCGTGGTCGCAAGCTGGTCTTGAACTACACTGATGGTTCCCCATGTCCTGGCGAATATTTGGGAAATGCATCACGGACCAAGTCGACGATCATGTCTTTTCTGTGCGATAACGACTCGCCTGGCTCTCATGCCACACCGTCGTTCGTGGGTACCATGGACCATTGTACATATTTCTTCGAGGTGCGCACCGCTGCGGCATGTGGCGGTGTCGCCCCGTCGGACGGGGACGGGTTGGGACCTGCGGAGGTATTCGGCGTGATGTGAGCAGTCCCTACCTAAGGAGCAGTAATGGGGTGGTTTTATTTGGAAAAGAAAGGGAAAGAAAAGCGGAAGTAAGAAATCAAGCTAACACTGGTTCTAATAGCGCCTTGATTGCCGTCGCAGCGTACTTCATCGGTGGCTGCGCATACCAGCGCACCGTCATGCACCAGCGCGGATGGAGACAGTGCCCCAACTACAGCCTGTGGGCGGGCATGTTTGATTTCCTCAAAGTAAGTATATGCATGTTGAACCCGTTACGGTGGTCTCGTTCCCGAGCCCGGACCCGACCGAACTCCTGGCGTCGTGGACCGGCCTCACACAAGGAGTTTGGCAATGCGAAGTTACCAATTTCGAGGGTGGATTGAATCACGCTTTAGCTGGTCTAATGCTCAATTACATCGAGGAAGGCGGTTCCCGCTGCCATTGGTTTATGCATCTGTTTGGATATTTGGTTTTTTGAATTGATGGCTCCATTCACAAATGTCGCAGACTGTGTCTGCCCAACACACTCTCTTCTTTTGTCTTTCCTATCTCTCACTCACTCCCTCTCCACCTCTGCCTCTGCCTGCCTCTCTGTCAATAGCCACACTGAATCCTTGGGGCCGGGCCACAATAGACTATAAAGCCTTGGCCATTTTATAATTGCTCCCCCTCTACCTACATATTGCTTGCACACGCGCAAATACACTACATGATTGCCCACAGCAAACATATGGCACTATAAGAATGAACCTAATCAATTAACCCCTAACAGGACATGATGATCATCCTTTTCACTTCGCTAGCCAACCTCCTCCGCTGCAACCGCACACGCTCGTCAGCCGGATACGCCCGCGCCAGCAGCACCGGTGGCTTTATGGGTGCGATCGGCGGCCGCGGCCGCGGTCGCGGGACGGGACGATCTTCTGATGTGGACGCCGAGAACCGTCTGATAGATCAATTGGATGAGGAATGGGAGGATTGATTGAGATACATAATAAGAGGCATGGATAGGTGGGAGAGAGATATGAATAGTTGTTGTGGATTGTACAAGTCTGTGTTAAATATCTATCTCTATTAGCATTAGCTGTCTGACTGACTGTGACTGGCTGGTTGACACCGCTATTTTACTCTCTGATTGTTCTAGCTTGCGGGAATAAGCATCGAGGATGGTTCCGGTGTTCCAGAATAGAATATTAATTGCGGTTGGGTATCCTGGTGCATTCTCGAGATGAAGTAGTCGCTGCGCTAGCAGAGTCAGTAATATATAAATAAGGCGCTCGGTTATATACATCTAGTATATGCAGTGAAACTCGTCCAACCAGACATAATACCCATACCCCAACAAGATACAGCAGCACGGAAATATAAAAAACTGTCACATCAGACACGTACAAGACTTAAATTCAACAATACATCGAAGCAATTGGCACATAGCAAGATAAAAAAATTAAGCACGTTATATATTTCCAGTCCCCAGAAACATACAACAACTAGCATCATTGGTCTAGTGGTAGAATTCGTCGTTGCCATCGACGAGGCCCGTGTTCGATTCACGGATGATGCATTCTTTTTTCTACTTCACCTTCATTTTTTGCGTCCCGAAAAGGGATCTGTCATGTTTTTTTCTTCTTACCGGCTGGTGTTTATCTTTGGACTCTGCAGGAGTTGGATAATTGGGAGGCGAGGTACCTACCTACCTATGTACCCACCCCTGGCCGGATCGGTAAACGTTGTTATGTCTTGCGTTGATACGTATCATATGGGTATGTCTTTCGCTTTCCTGCATAAGATAGGTAGGAACTAATCTATGTTATGCATTGCTTGATAAGAGAAAATCCATGCGAGCTGACGGGTAGTTGGTTGGTCCCTAGGTATGCTGACATTGGTTTGTCGCTGCATTGTTCAGCGTACTATTCCGGTGTGTTCGGCCTCATGTTTCGACCAATTCACTCGCTGTAGGCGAATTACTTCCAAAGTAAGTCTCAATCTATCCGTACTGTTTGCTCACACCTTCAGTCTTACGCAGCATCCATTTGACGAGTGTTAAGTTGATATGATATGCACATAGTTACATACAAAGGGGTAAATAAACGATATACGAAGAAGTGACAACAACGAAAAGTTATAGCCGTGAACGAGGCATGAACAAATCGATAACACAAATCGTAGAACATGCCATACAAAGAAAAGACAATCAAGAACTCCATCCTCTCCTAGTATCCTCCAAGATCCTGCCCAAGCCTCGCCAACCAAATAACAAAGAGGACGTGCCGTACAAAAAATAGCAGAGAAAATATCCGCAGCGCTCGAATTCGTACCTTCTTATACCCATCATGTGTCGAGAGAGCTTAATTTCCACCTCGATTCATTCCCATCCCTAGATCGTATGCCCCGATCGGCATGTTGCCTGCATTGCCAAAGGCGCCCATGTCATGGTCTGGGCCTGGTGGTTGTTGGAGATTGGGGTCGAGGTTGACATTGAGGCCTACGGGGTCCAGATTGAATGGGAGGAACCAGGCGCTGGGCTGGTAGTACTCTCCCGTGCCGGACGGCGCGTTTGGATCTAACTGGCCGGCGAAGATTGCGGAGGTATCTTGGTTGGGGGGATGGTTGGGAGGAGGGGGAGGAGGAGGTTCTGCCGTGCCGTTGACGGCGGGCATGGTGGTGGGGTCATCGGGCGATACGAAGGACGTAGGCGAGGGATCGAAACCGGAGAATGACCCGTAGACGAACTGCCGATCAATTTGGGGGAGTTGATCGGTGGGGATGGGGAAATCGAACTGCGACTGCCCAAATGGTTGTCCGCGGCCCTGGCTATATAACGGGGGTTGTGGGAACCCGATATCCGACGTGGCAAGCAACTCGGGCACGTTGTCCATGTTTAGGTCGACCATGTGCTGCTGCGAGGTTATCCGACCCAACCCCGATAGCGCTTCCGGCCGGCTGTTTGTGCGAGAGTGCACTCTCCGCGGCGCGCTGGGCTGGGACCCCGGGGAGAGACCGGCGAAAAAGTCCTCAACGCTTTGGAGGTCCGGTTTCTGGCTCATCACGGCCTCGTCACTGCCCCTTCGTTGTGTGTCCGGGTCCTCGTAGTGCGATCTTGACACTCCATGTGGGTACTTGTCGAACCAATCTCCGTATTGGAACATGGGAGCAATTTGTCCCCCGTTCTGGGTAGGCACCGAACCCTTGATGGCGGCATCGGCAAATTGTCGATACCGGTCCTTGGCACTTTCGACCATATAATGAAACATGCCCCAGTATTTCTTCATTTTGTTGAGGTACCGGTAGGTGTGTCGTAAATTTTCCTTCGAACGCGCTTCAAGTTGTGCGTTCTTCGAAAAGATTCCCCAGATGTGGACAGTGCTGGCCGAGTAGGCGCAATATCCGGCAAATGGGACGGTGAGAGGGTAAGCTGACGCACGGTCAATGAGAACCGAAATATGATGCGCAGCTTCTACAGCAGCTCGCCCAGCATTGCTTAAGAACGATTTGGGCATGTCCCGCGGAGGACGCCCCCCCGGCGACAAGGGAATCGCAAATTGGTTCAAAAACAACATGTTCTGATGGATGATGATGTGCAGGAAGAGGAATTGATTAGCTACCCGGTCGGCGGCATGCATCTGCAGGTTTTCGTACGTGAAGGCGAGACTACTGGGGAGGGACGCGGAGAACTCATCAATCTGCCGCTTGAGGCGTGTGTATCCCGACTCGGGCGACCATAAAGGGTGGCTGTCCTTCTTCTTCCCTCCGAGATTCAGGTAATCCACGATACGTCCCCAGATCACCACAGCGCGGATAATATAGGCTGACACCCCCATATTGTCCCGGGCATTGGATAACTGGCCAACATCCTCCGGAACTGGATTTGGCACGTTTCCGTCCAAGTCCTCCGTAGGACCGGGAATCTCCATCTGAAAATGAGGTTCCTTGGTGGGAAGTTGAATCTGCAAAAACTGCTCATTGCCGATTGGCGGACGCTGGCTGCCAGACGAGTTATACCGGTCCATCAGGAAGCAAGCCCACATTGTGCGTCTCCTGATTTCCCGATCCGTGAAACTGAGCTGGGATTTGCTGTTGTTGCCCTGTCCCAATAGGGGGTCGTGATCGAGCTCTCTGTGTAGTTGCAAGGCGTAGGCCATGCGCATGGCTTGCCCTCCGAAAGACCAGCTTCGACCACCATGGCAGGTCCCAAATTCGTGTAATCCCAGAAGCAAGAACACAGTCAAGATTGTTATATTGGGTTCGTCGTGCCGGCTCATGGCGATGTGCGCCGCTGGGTTGGCCCAGTTCTCGCCGCGCAGGAAGGGCGGGTCCGATTTAACCTGCGGGTGGGTCGAAAAACGAGCAGAGACGGCGCAGAGGGCTAGAATCAATACCGGCGGGATGGTTCGGGCCTTCAATCTCCGCATGAAGCTAGGCTTATGGAGGAGAAGGTAAGATTGGCCATAGACGCAGTCGAAGAATACCTCCGCAAGATGCTCCTGAATCTCTAACGATGGCAGAAATTCGGCCCCTTCCGTCATCAAACTGTTGGGGTCACCGGGCCTGCTCTCGCGGCGCATAGGAAAAGTATCCGGTGGCCCCCTCCGGTCGCCTTGTGCCCAATCGTCCATTTCAGCCCCAAACGCATCATCCGCCGACCGTTTCTTCTGGGTCTTAGAAATCTGTCCCGGCTGAGGTGGCCGGACGTTCGACCGCCCGATCGCGGTCATGTCTCGCGTCTCTTCCTTGGGAATCATCTTGATGACACGGTCCTCCATCCTCTTCAGGCGCTTGTCCAGCATCGCCATGTAGTCCGTTCGAGGTGCCGCTTTCCGAGTGGTGACTTTGTAGACGCAAGGGATTCGAGAGCGCGAGCAGTGTTTGCACGCCGGCTTCTCGCCGGAGCACCGAATCTTCTTCCTCCTACACGCGATACAGGCCAGGGGAAGGCGTTTCCGCTCCTTCCCGGCCTTGGTTTTCAATTCCGTCCATGCAGGCTTGTCCTCATCTCTCTGCTGCGAGTCGGGATTCTGCGAGGGGTCATTGTTGGTGGAATCCTGTGCTTGGTCTTGGCTGGCGTCGGCTATGTGGGGATCGCCCACGGTTTGAACACTGCCGGGGTCTCTCGAACTGGCTCGACTTCGAGTGTCGAACTCATCGTGAAGAGCAGCGTCATCAGTCCCCAAAGCTGGGCCCACGGAGGAAACCAAGGGAGATTCGTCGGACTCGGGAGGGATCATGCCGGGAGCGGGTACCCCAGGAATAACGCGCGGGGCATCGTTCAGCAAGACTGGAGAAACTGAAGATAGGGGTGGAGCGGGGAGGACGAGGGGCGAAGGGAGCCAAGTCGAGGTGGTGCAAGAAGGAATATAGCCAGTGTTTTGGAGGCAGTTGGCAAGGAGAAAGACGGGAAAAACCACAGGATGAGGCAGATGGAATCTCGCGGGTTTAGACTCTGGGGAAGAAGAACCTAGAGTGTCGGTCGGTCAGTGGCGGCTTGGCATGCTGGGATTATTAACGGCTCAATCATCCACCACCCGTGGTGATTATTAATAAATGGATAGATGGATGGATACTTATAGATCCCAGATCCCGTTTGATAGATTTCGTAGGCACAGAAAATAATTGAAAGAGAGGAAGTACCAGAGGTCGTGTGGTTGACTTTATTCTGTTGGACACCTATATTATGTGTCCACAGCCTTAAACCGTTTCCAACTTGTACAATACCCTTGTTTTGTTCTCAAAGTGAGACACGATCTGCAGAAAATCCAGGATGTCCAAAATCCGCGATTCCAGATTGTAGATATTGGAACTCGAGATAGGGTTGTCAGTTTGCGTGGGTATTGATTCGACAATACTAACTATACGTATAGCAAAAGATGATGTTGGGTAAAGGCATGCTTGCCAGCAGACAAGCCAACAAAGCACAGAAGAAGAGAAGAAAGGAGAACAAAGAAAGATAGCGTGTCTACATGTGGTTAATTAAAGTTCAAACACCGAAGGAGTATATAGGAGGTACCTTCGCAGCGAGAGCTGCTTTAGTCCAAGAACTCCTCTGTCGTCGACCCAATCAACAATCCTCGGCGCACGGATGCACATGCATAGCAAAATCAGTTAATTCTAGGTTAATAACGACAGGATTGTGGGATCGATTCCCCTGTTCGTCCATATGGAATTGGTATGAGAGCACCATCTCTGCCTGCTGGTGAATCACGGGTTGTCTGTTTCTAATGTGCAGCATTTGCTTGGCTCTCCAGAAGATTTTCCACTAGTTGAGAGATATTAGTCCATATCGACGTGCTGTTAATTTGGGTTTCTTGTCGTCCATCCGGAGGAAGATGAAGTATAGTTGTAGCCAGTACTATTGAACCTCAAGCCCCCTCCTCTGACCATCTCGGTTAGCGCGCACGTGATATGGCCTATCTGGGGAAAGCGCAGGATCTGGTACCATGTGAACCTCGTATTAATAGAAGAAGGTCCCTGATCAGCACAAAATGCTACCGCCACCGCAGATTTAGTACCTCATCGGGTGAAAATGGACTCGGGAGACACAGGAAAGGTGCGAACGATCATGTTCCTATCCCTTCATGAAATCGCCTGACTTGATTTCCGTAGAAATCCGATCGCCTAGCGCGAATCAGAGAAAATCAGCGCAAGAGCCGCGCAAAGAAGCAGGAGTATGTCCGGGAACTGGAGCAGAAACTCTCCGTTTGCAAGGAAGAGGCCAATCGCAGAGATGTTGAGCATAGGATTGCGGTGCAGAAGCTGGAGGCGGAGAACAGGAAATTGAAGCATCTTCTATCTAGCATGGGATTGCCATCCACCACCGTCGATGAGTATCTCGAGATGGACAGTGATCTCGCAGTGACCCAGAAAGTGGCAATACCTGCCCTTCGACGGCAGGAAGCCAAATGCCGGCCATCTGGCTTGGAGAGGGACGGCTTTCGGCCGCTTCCATCGGCAGAAAGCAGGACTTCTGTCAGCAGCAATACTACTCCAGATGAACCACACCAGGCGAATGATGGCCATGGTTCAGGGAACGATTGCAAATCGCTAAAGGATGGCAACTCGCGTGGATTTTCTCAAAGCACAATCTGCGGCTGTGCTCCTAGCGACACAGACCTATGGCCCTCGAATGATGACGTACTCAACACTACGCTTTGCGCCATTGCAGAAGAGCTCATTCAACAATACAACACGCGCGGATTAGGTATGGAAGAAATTCGCAAAAAGCTTTGGTTTGGCTTCTCCAAAGGCCTCAGGGATGATGGATGCAGGGTGCAGAATCAAGTTCTATTCGAGGTTCTGGATGAAATCAGCAACATGTGAACTGATTCCTATTATCTCGCTACTACTTCTATCGCTTTTATATGCCTGCAGGCTTGCCATCTTAGATCCAGCAATCATGGTGCCCACTTCCGTCGCTTGGAAAACCATCTCACGGCGTACACCAACCCAAGGAGCACAGGGACCTCGATTAATGGTCCAACGGTTGCTGCGAGGGCCTGGTCACTGTCGACCCCAAACGTGGCTATCGCCACCGCAATGGCCAATTCGAAATTGTTGCTTGCGGCAGTGAAGCTTTGTGTGCAGGACAGCTTGTACCCAAACCCAAAGCGGCGTGTCACCGCTAGGGTCGCCAGGAAGATGACAGAGAAATACACAATGAGCGGAGCTGCTACTCGAACAACCGATATAATTTGGTGTACCACCTGCCTTCCTTGCGCGGCGAAAAGCACCAAAATGGTGAACAGGAGACCGATCAGCGACAGCGGACCGATCCACGCTAGGAATTTCTTATCGTACCATTCCTTGCTGACCAGGAATCTCAAGGAAAGGCGAGTGACGATGGCTGCTCCCAGCGGGATGCCGAGAAAGACACCCACGCTTTTCGCCGCGAGGGAATACTCAATGGTCACGTCGTTGGAGCCACCGATGACACGGATGAAGAAAATCGCAAGCGGGGCAAACAGGACCATCTGGAGGATTGAGTTTATGGCGACCAGGATCGCGCAGTACTCGCCGTCTCCCCCTGCTAGTCCTGTCCATACGAGCACCTGGGATTCCGTTAGCCGTGTTTGAGACCGTACTCTGGATAATGAAACCACAATACCATTGCAATGCACCGTGCAATTCCGACCAGGATCAAGCCCTCTCGGAGCCCTCTTTCGTCCGGAAGAAATGCCCACGCAAGAGCCAGCTAGGAGTACACGTCAGCCACGGCCCTGAGCTTGTCTATCAAGAGGGTTTACCATAAATAGAGGAGCTATTATCCAATTGACGATGATACTGAATCCCACCTGGATCCAGAGCGACTTCTCCGAAAATGAGCGATGGAGAGTCTCATAGCGGACCTTGCACAAGATGGGATACATCATAACCAGCAGTCCGACCGCTGAAGCCATTAGCAACTCGATCTTCTAGCAGATTCCCAGTAGATCATCCCTTACCAATCGGAATCGAAACACCAACAAACTTCCCCCTGTCCAGGGCCTTGCTCGTGTTAGGGACGAAGTTCCCAAGGATAATGCCAACGGCCATGGCGATGAAGATCCAAAGAGCCAGAAACTGATCTAAGATGCCCAGCTGCTTGAAGGCCGAGGTTGGTTCTGTTTCCTTGGATTGGCCGTCAACAGTAGTACATTCTGGACTGTTGCACGTCTCCAGATCGGCTGATGGACATTTTTCCCCGGTCATTTTATAGTCGATATGCTATCATGCACAGTATCAACTACAGTGTTTATCCGGCTGGAATAGCGGTAGAAGATCCGTAGAACCAGAAATCAATGTCAAACATTAACACCAGGGATAGCAATATAGGGCTCCACCAAGACAGCTTTTGAACGGGTAGAATGCCAGAGTTTAACCACCAACCAATCAGAACGAGACAGTGACATACCTCCAGTCACGTGAATTGGAACTATATAGATTCGACATTTCGTCCACTTGGCTCTAAGAATTCTTTTACCGAATTCTGGTTATGTCGAATCTCTCTGTCCTCCTTGCCTGTTTCCAAGAACTCGACATGATTAATCACAGCACCAGGAGAACGATGGTGGAAAAGAAGCAAGCAAGCCTCCCGCAGCTTGTAAACCAACCCTGTAGTATCCTTCGAGCTTAAACCATCAGAAGCTCTCAACGATATATTCCACCACTTTGGCACCAAGCAAAGCATCAAGCGGGATCTATCGCATATCTCCATCGTTTCGAACTGCGCCTCATTGTCGAAGGTAATTGGGTTAGGGTGTTTTTTTCCCTTGCAAACCGCCCAAACCGACTCATAATGATGCAAAAGCCGGCCTCGGCGAATATGCCAGCATGGATCACACCTTGGACAAACTGCTTCAAGGAAAGGGAAGATGGAGCTCAAAGTTGGCATTGTGAAATCTAGCATAGTCAGTGGCATGTGTCTTGGAGGACCGCAGAGATAGAAAAAAGGACTGACAATCTGGGCGATGGTAGACTTTCAATATAATCAACTCCAGCAACTCCTCCTCCTCGTCCAACGACTGACACAGTGCATCGTCGACTGTATCTTGTGAGCTTGATTGAATGAGGTGGGAACGCAAATCTCGGTTGATGGCTCTGGCTGAATTAGTTATCTTACAAGGATGTGTAGCTCAGTCCCTACCGCTGTTCAACCTGGTACTTGACGCGCTCCTGCTCGCCCTTCGATATGCGTTTCAGGGGACGGGGTTTGCCGGCATTCACTCTGAGAGGCGGTTTTTCAGAAAATGTATATGACTCGGAGAAGTCATATAAGACTGTGTCATAAAACTCATCAGGGAGTCGAAAATGCCGGTCCTCAATATCTCCATGTGTTACACCAATTCGATGTAAGACATCCAGGCGACGGAGTCGGTCTTTCAGCAAAGAACAGTACCATTCATTTTCGAGTGGACTTAGAGGTAGATTCGTAAAGATATCCGAGAAAGTTTCAGGTAATTGAGAGGTGTTCTCACCAAGTACACGTCGGGAGCGCAAGCTCGGTTTGAGAGCTTCTAACACGATTGCCCGCTGTTTCACATGTCTAGAAGAGTATCGTTGCATGTCGGTAACTACCCCGTAAAATTTAGGAAAGTATATCCTTTCGTGAGAGGAGCAGAATCGGTCAATATGGGTATATGCCCGAGCCTCCCGGCAAAACCTATCAAATTCGTGAACAGCATCGTCTATGATATCCCGAATACGAAGCCCTGCTAGTGCTGTCGAGAGACGGCAGATCTGCTCAACGGCGTGCGTCCTAGTATATTCGGGAAACTAGAGTGTTGTTAATCCAGGCAAATTGTGCAATGAGAATATCCACTCACAACTTTGCCGACGTATTTCCTGTGTCCATTGCTCCAAAGCCAGAACACCTGTATAGCTCTGTCACTTGTGTCTTTTGCTTGGTCGATCCGTCCCCGTAATATCAAGTCTTCACCTTCTGAATGGAACCGTGGGAAATCTTTGTCACTATTAGTTTCTGTGGCTTTGATGGACTCTGGAGGGTCGCCAGAGAAGAACAAATCTGCCCAGACAATAGATTCTTCATCCCTATCCATGACAAGCATGAGCAGGTGATTGAACGGATCGATTATCAGGCAAAACCCCGAGCTAAATCCTGAAAACCGTTGACGAAGAATGAAGACAAGGTCACATCTACAGTTTGGGAATGTTGAGCTCTCGTTAAAAGAAGGAAGATTCGGTGTCACAAAGGGTAGGGTCATGTGCTTATCGCAGGCTTGAATATATCTCAGCAGTCCCAGCCCCTAGCAAGCGACTGACACGTGACACAAATCATATAATTTACAGTTATCGTCTCAAGAGGTCCAAGCCACACTCCTCTGACAAGGTAACAAAGATTTGATAACTAGCTATATCACTATTAAGACTCGTCCATATACCAGATCTTTCCAATCTCTGCCCCTGACCGAGCACTTCTACACTTTTGTCAGCAAAGCATTTACCGGCAAAGATATCCCTAGTTTTTCTCGAGGATACAGTCGATCGATTTTTTTTGGCTGCGCTGTCACATGGAAGGAATGCAACTAAGCTGCAGCTGAGATTACTGATGCAGCTCTGGAGCCAGTTGAAATTAAAGGAGCTTTCAGTTACACCGTATTAGCTGGGGAGCATCTTGTACAATTTTTGGTCCCTGATTCTCTCTTAGATACAGAAAGACTGGCTCTCGCTAGGAACATCCACCAGGTGTTGTGCTTGTCTGTGTTAGAAACGGTGTTATGGGACAGCACTGCAATTCCAATATATGCCATGGACCAGATACCCGGGGATCAACCTACATCGGAGTACCTTTAACAAAACTACATTGCACTTCATGGCCAGAGCAAGCAATGTCGGATCTTGCGAGGTTCTCTCAATTTCACCATGCTGTAACACTACAACTAATATTGCTAGTTTATTTGCTATCTAACAGGCGAACTGGTCGATAGAACCTCATCACCCCGAGCACTCTTTGGTGGATCTTCAATACAGGCTTGATATACTTGCACAGTAGCTCCCTCCGCGTTTCTCAGACAAGATCTGCCAGCTTTGCGAAGAACTCCTAGCAATCTTTCGTCCCGGAGTATCCGTTGACTCTAACCCTTACTACATGTACGCTCATGAAAGCCATTGAAATAAAGAACGATATGTTGCGTTATTACCAAAAAAAGGGAGAGCAAGCTACTGATGATTTCTTTCCTCGAGAAATCCCTAACGAAAAATTTTCAATAGTATGATATACCCTTCGAGGCACCTCCAACTATATCATGATTTTTCGTCCTGATCATCCTCTTTCTACCATGAGATAGCTATTCATCAATGTATCATCTTGTTCCAAAACAAAGCAGGCAACTCCATGCGAGGGTTCATTTATAACGCAGAAGGCCTCTTTTCCCCAGCTATAGACCTAGAGCGCACTAGTATTGATTGGGGAAATAACCGGAGTTTACCCTGGGATAGCTAGTGGGTGACTGAAGATGACATCATTCTAGGTGTTTGTATAGTTTCCTACACATGATCTACGTTTTTTGAAGCTTCCTAAAAGACAGAGTTACCAAGCGCCATACTGATAGCAATAGACCTAAGGGATTAAGGATGACTGATAATCATGTGTAATGGGCAGGTTGGCTCGGACTGTGCGCGCAATTCCCGTGGACGGATGTATAAAAGAGGGTCCGATGTCGACAGAGGGGGCCCCATCTTCGGCAATTTTTCTCGGATATTTGTGTACCGCTTGTTAATACCGCCAAGTAGCTCGTCGGCAGTTAGAATTGATGGGTTCCTGTCTTTCTGTCGAATCCCCTGCGTAGTTGCCAAGGTTGATTGAGACAGTAGGGGAGAGGTTGAGCTAGCCCTTGCAGCTAGAAGATTCAACCACCTTGTGGACTGTGAACTGCCTTGCTAGGTTATCTGACATGAGTTGCAGATAGATAGTAATTCCCATTGGTTCGAGTCCCGATAAATGTCCGCCGATGAAGAGCTACATCGGAGGTCGGCCCGATGGAGTACGGAGGAAAGCACTGGTGACACCGTAACATTATCCCTGTAGTATAAATGACGTTTGAGCTCGATCCACTTGGAGAGCGACGGCCTGATCGATGGTCAAAGCGGTAGGAATTAGATAACAAAAACCATAGGAGTGGGAGATATCACCACCCGAGGCCGGGGTAGCTAGTAATAGGAATAGCTTCCTAGCTTCCTTTGTTTGGGGAATCCGGAGTATAACCGTGGCTGGGGAAAGGTTATCTTGAGGCCAAAACCAATCTAGTCACAATTACTAGATCCATTACCGGATCTGACGGAACGGTCATCATTCAAGGAGTGATTTGAGGGAGAATGATGTTTGAGATAATACAGAGGCAGTATGTGTATTGTCACAATTCCTGGTAATCTTGCTCTGGCTTTTAATCGCATCTCAACAACAACAACTCCATCGCTCCTGCGGGGAAAAAGCGTCGCCAAGGACTCTAGAATCAATGTTCGCCTGTGCGCTAGAAATTAACTGCGTGGGATGAGTTGTTATGATGAGTTGGCTCCAGCAGTCATTCCAGGTTTCTCTTGACGCGTTGAGTTGGAAGGGAAGGTATGTCCGATACTACTTGGCTCAGATCGAACCAGGGATAGACCTCCTATCTTACCAAGGAGTACCTGGAAGTAACTGATGGTGCCTAGAATGATAACAGAGAGAACTGGAGGAATAATTGCCCAATAACCACCAATACTTGGGTCACCTGTTGACTGATCCATTATTACAACCCCAGTTGTAAGGTACTAAAAGATGAAGTCAAGTCATCCCTCTCGCGATTAATTTAAACCCCCCCCCCATGTTGATCACCATGCCGTACCAAGCAATAGTGGGTCACTGACTCTTTCCCCCCTTCCTGTTTGTGATGGTAAGACACGGGTCTCTTGGCTGTGAGGTGATCTAGGCTAAAGCCATTAACTCTCTCAGCTGGCTAAAATACATCATTCCGATCGGATTGTTGTTTTCCTATGCAGGTGATGCCCGCGTTATTTACCAGCTATTAATATAACCTTTTCCCCTCCTGCGTTGTTCATTGTTCGCCTCCCCCTTTACCTTCTGCTACTTCAACCTCGCGCAACTTTGAACTCGAAGGTTCGATCGTCCGTTCTTTTCGGATGACCTACATGAAACCATGAGGCTCGGTTGGCTTCAGGTAACTGCCGTGACGGCGGCTTCGGTCGTGAGCGCACAGGTACCTACACCTTCCCCACGCTACGGACTGGCAAATCGCGTATGGATTAAATAGAAATCATGCTCGGTTCTAACTCCATGTTCTTTGCAGGATGATCTCCAGTACTCGCCTCCATTCTACCCGTCCCCATGGGCCAATGGCCAAGGCGAATGGGCGAGCTCGTACCAGCGCGCAGTCGAGCTGGTTTCACAGATGACCTTGGCGGAAAAAGTGAACTTGACAACAGGAACGGGGTGGATGCTCGATAAGTGTGTGGGTCAAACGGGCAGTGTTCCAAGGTAGGCTGGCATCGAATTGGTGCAAGATCTTGATCGCTGATGGGAGCTAGACTTGGTATCCAATCGATCTGCTTGCAGGATAGTCCCCTGGGTATCCGTTTCGGTAGGTAATCCAACCCCTATAGCTTGTCTGTGTATTGACGGGGCAGGGGACTACAACTCCGCCTTCCCGGCTGGGATCAATGTTGCCGCGACCTGGGACAAGCAACTGGCGTACCTTCGGGGCCAGGCGATGGGCCAGGAGTTCAGCGATAAAGGAATAGATGTTCAATTGGGCCCAGCTGCTGGCCCACTGGGCAGACATCCCGACGGTGGTCGCAACTGGGAAGGATTCTCCCCGGATCCGGCTCTAACGGGTGTGCTTTTTGCGGAGACCATCCGAGGGATCCAGGATGCCGGTGTGATCGCCACAGCCAAGCACTACATAGCAAACGAGCAGGAGCATTTCCGCCAAACGCCCGAGGCCAAGGGCCTTGGCTTTGATATTTCCGACACTCTAAGCTCCAACATCGATGACAAGACCATGCACGAGTTGTATCTCTGGTAAGTAGATCTTTTCAGAATTTAACCTGATCCCTGATCTTTGACTGACCATCCGCAGGCCTTTCGCCGATGCTGTGCGAGGTAGGAAACTTCTGACACAGATAAAACTCAAATGCTAATCGTGTTCAGCTGGCGTCGGGGCGATCATGTGCTCTTACAACCAAATCAACAACAGCTATGGCTGTCAAAACAGCCAGACGCTTAACAAGCTTCTCAAGGCGGAGCTGGGTTTCCAGGGCTTCGTCATGAGCGACTGGAGCGCCCAGCATAGTGGTGTTGGTGCCGCTCTGGCTGGTATGGACATGTCGATGCCTGGCGATATTGCTTTCAACGATGGTCTGTCTTTCTATGGGACGAATCTAACCATCGGGGTCCTGAATGGCACGATCCCACAATGGCGGGTGGACGATATGGCTGTCCGTATCATGGCTGCTTACTACAAAGTCGGCCGCGATCGCCTTCACACCCCGCCGAACTTCAGCTCGTGGACGCGTGATGAGTTTGGTTTTGAGCACAACGCAGTCTCGGACGGAGCCTACGAGAGGGTGAATCACTTTGTGGATGTGCAGCGGGACCATGCTCAGATCATCCGTCGCGTCGGTGCGGATAGCGTGGTCTTGTTGAAGAACACAGGCGCGCTGCCTCTGAGCGGCAAGGAAAAGAAGGTCAGTATTCTGGGCGAGGACGCAGGCTCCAACCCTTGGGGTGCCAATGGCTGCGACGACCGCGGATGCGACAACGGCACGCTTGCCATGGCCTGGGGCAGTGGCACGGCCGAGTTCCCCTACCTCGTGACCCCCGAACAGGCGATCCAAAGCCAAGTGATCAATGGCCGGGGCAACGTGTTTGCGGTGACCGACAACGGGGCTTTGGACCAGATGGCCAAGGTGGCTGCTCAGTCGAGCGTGGCTCTCGTTTTCGTCAACGCCGATGCGGGCGAGGCGTTTATCAGCGTGGACGGGAACAATGGTGACCGCAAGAACCTGACGCTCTGGAAGAACGGCGAGGAAGTCATCAAGACCGCGGCCAAGAGCTGCAACAACACCGTGGTGGTGATCCACTCGGTCGGGCCGGTTCTGGTCGATGAATGGTACGAACACCCCAACGTGACCGGAATTCTCTGGGCTGGTCTTCCCGGCCAGGAGTCGGGCAACTCCATCGCCGATGTGCTGTACGGTCGTGTCAACCCTGGTGCCAAATCTCCGTTTACCTGGGGCAAGACGCGTGAGGCGTATGGCGCCCCTCTGGTCACCAAACCTAATAATGGTCACGGCGCACCGCAGGCCGACTTCACCGAGGGCGTCTTCATTGACTACCGCCGGTTTGACCAGAAGAATGAGACTCCCATTTATGAGTTCGGCTACGGCCTGAGTTACACCACCTTTGAGTTCTCCAATCTTCATGTCTTGCCTCTGAAGGGCGCAGAGTACCAGCCGGCCTCTGGCAAGACCGGAGCGGCCCCGAAATTGGGCAAGACCGGCGAGGCGTCCGACTATCAATATCCCAAGGGATTGCACCGCGTCCGTCAATATATCTACCCCTGGTTGAACTCGACTGATCTAAAATCGTCCTCTGGGGATCCCCACTACAACGACGACATCACCAAGTGGGTGCCCGAGGGTTCGCACGACGGGTCTCCCCAACCCATCCTGCCTGCTGGCGGCGGCGCAGGGGGCAATCCGAGACTGTATGAGGACCTCTTCCGAGTGTCCGTTACCATCACGAACACGGGCGATGTTGTGGGTGATGAAGTTCCTCAATTGGTAAGACGCAACACCTCCCTGATATGATTCTAATACTAATGTGATATAGTACGTGTCTCTCGGTGGCCCTAACGAGCCCAAGAAGGTGCTGCGCAAGTTTGAACGCCTGCATCTGGCGCCCTCGCAGCAGGTCGTGTGGTCGACGACGCTGAGCCGTCGGGATCTCTCCAACTGGGACGTGCAAAAGCAGGATTGGGTTATTACTCCCTACCATAAGGAAATCTTCGTTGGCAGCTCGTCTCGGCAGTTGCCCCTCCACGCATCTTTACCCGCTGTGCAGTAGGGTGGATTCTATTCGCTTGTACAGATTCTGGTTTTGGATGTACATTGGATAATCGTGGGCGATGACTCCGTGGTCTCACGATACATTTTTTTTTTTTTGCATTCTTAAATTTTCTTCTAATACCAATTTAACATGACCACATCCAAAAGGAATATATCTGAAGTGACCTCGCGTAGTTGTAGTACTTGTCTAGACCATCATGATCGAAACTAGTGTATCTAAACTTGGACGTGCCGAGGTCTTGGCGTTAACATCAATCGACGTCATCTCCTCCGGCCACCTTGACCCTTCCGCACCCTTCTCTCCAGACTGTCTTCCGCCAGTCTCAATTGCGTCCCTTGTGAACTTCCCAAGTCAATTTTCTACACCCACACCCCAGGGGACACAAATCCTCCATTGATCAAATAATACTGCCGATTCCTATAACAGAAAAAAGAACAACAACCTACAGCAAAAGGGGGCCGAACGGGAAACGAAACAGAACGAAGAAAAAAAAAAATACTGACGCCGACATGGCCACGCCAACACCACCCACCCGACAAAAACCACAACAATCACCACCACCAGCCTACCTCCTCCTCCTCTACCCAGCCACCCTCCTCCTCGGCTCTCTCTTCTCCGTCCTCTCCCCAACAGCAGCCGGCTCCCGCGACAACAACCCCTACCCTGCCGCCGGCGCCGCCGACGTCGCGGGTCCACACAAACCACCCCCAGCGGTAAACTACTTCGCGCGCAAAGACAACATCTTCAACGCATACTTCGTCAAAATCGGCTGGCTGTGGATGACAGCCGCCTTTGCGTCCCTGCTCGTCTCGCAGCCGGCCTACACGACGGCGGTGACGGCCGCGCAGCGCCCGCGCAGGATCGCTCAGGCTGTGGGGCGGTACGTGCTGGCCACGCTGGCTTGGTATCTGACGACGCAGTGGTGTTTTGGGCCGGCGATTATCGATCGCGGGTTTGTGATTACGGGGGGCGGGTGTGGTGTTGCTGATGGTGGGGATGGGCTGAGGGGGTTGGTGACTGCTGCTGCTTGTAAGGGGGCTGGGGGGAGGTGGAGTGGGGGGCATGATGTTAGTGGACATGTTTTTATGTTGGTGCTTGTTACTGGGGTTTTGGGGTTTGAGGGGATTGGGGCTAGGTGTGGGGTCGTGATTGGGGGTGAGGAAGAGAAGGAGATGGGGAAGAGGGAGGAGGATGAGGATGTTATGAGGAAGTGGGCGGGGAGGTTTGCGGGGATGGTTTTTGGGTTGAGTTGGTGGATGTTGTTGATGACTGCTATTTGGTTTCATACCTGGTTGGAGAAGGTGAGTTCTCTCCTCCTTTTTTCCTCTTCTTTTCTCTTCGATCGGTGGCTAATAATTTTTGAAAGTGGAACGGGCTATTCCTTGCCCTGGCTACCATCTATTCGATCTATATCTTGCCTCGACGGGCTGGGGCATGGCGGGATGTGGTAGGCGCCCCGGGAGTATAATTATACAGACTTCGTCTTCAGCGGCGTTGGTATACAAAGACCGATCAGTTGATTGATTGGTACATTCTTGTTTTTCTGTACGGATATAGAGTTGACAATCTACACTATTACACAACTACACTATTACTTACACAACGCAACCCATATACCTTAATCACTTACGTCCAATCTTCACTGCTCAGGTAGACCACTAGGCTCAGGACCCAGATATCCCCGTTGAAAAGCTACACTCATCAGCATGACAAGTTCTTCAGTTCACCCACCCATTGATCAGAAAGCAACTCACCTCCAGGAATCAGCGCCGCGGCGTACATAACCCGCGTAATCGGCCGCAGGTCCTCCGGCGTGGTGCTACTCTCCGGCGACACCCTCATATACGGATCCCAGGCGTCTAGAATCGCCTGTGCGTACTGTGTGAGGTCTACCGCGCGGTCTTTCTCTGACGACTGTCCCGCCATGCACTGGAGGCCAAGACCGGTACCGAACTCGCGGAAGGCGAGACGGCGTTGGATGTTGCGGTTGAGGAAGTGGTTTAGTTCGAAAAGGTCATCTTTTATCTCGTTAGCATTACTCGTTTTCATTCATGGAATAGGGGGAGGGAAGGGAAAGAGAGAGAGAGAGTATACAAATCTGCTCAAAACACTGCTCCGCCAACCTCGTCGCCCACCCCTCCTTCCCCACAAACCAATGCGCCGTCCACATCGACATTCCCAAATCCAACGGATCAGACGACACAAAATGCGATCCCTTCCTCGCCATCACGCGCCTATAATCCTCGATCTCATCCTCCAAAACGGGACCGCCCCCCCTATCAGCAGCCTGTAGCAGCCTAAACACGACGAACCCATCCAGAGGATCCAGATTCCCCTCCGACGAGACCAACGGCCTTGACAGATCCGCTGCCATCTTCCACACCATCCGGGGGCGGGCTGACTCGCGGTGCAGGATAAATTTGGGGTGGATGGCACGCGCGAGGGATACGGCCTGGTGGTTGTAGGTTGCGTCGCCTGTGGCGAGGGAGAGCCGGTTGAGAGCGAACATCCAGAGGGTCAAGTAGTGGTGGTATTGGCCGTCGCCGTCGGGGCCGTGCTCGTCTTGTTTTCCGATGCGGAGGCCGCCGCCGAGGGGGTTGGCTTCTGTTGCGCCTGGGAGGCGGGTGGGGTTGGTGGCGTCGCGTGTGCGGCCGAGGGTGTCGTGGACTGTGCTCACGAGGCGGCGGGCGAGGGTGAGGTAGGGGTTGTTTTTGTCAGTGTTGTGGCGAGAGGTCTCGCGATGGAGGGTGATGAAGTTGAGGACGCCGAATGCATCTGTCCAGAGATAGCGTCCCTTGTGGCCGCCGGAGTTGGGGGGCGGGGTCCATGTTTGGGGGTCGGGCGTGGAGTGTAGGTTGGGGCCATAGAGGGATTGTTGGGCGGCGAGGAAGCGGTCGAGGCGAGATGTTGTTGCTGTGGCGGATGTCATTGTTCTGGTTGGGAGCTTGAGTGTCTTTTGGGGGTATTTGCGGATGGGCTTTGGTATCCTCATGTTCGGATTTGGGAGATTGTGGAGGGGAGATGTAACCTGTTGGATTGGGCGATATACGGTCCAGATGGTCTCGAGCGGGATGAAGTCATTATGATCTGCTATCGCCTTAGGGTTGATTCCCGTTTTGAGTAACCCACCCTGGACTGCGTTGAGTATACTTAGTGTTGGAATGAAGTGGTTCAGTGATATCTTGCCATGCTATCTTGCTTCAAGGTCTGAATTGTAGGCTGGGTGGAATCATAACTCGACTCTCCTGGTGACGTATATGAAACGAACGTTGCAGGTGATGGCAAACAGCACGCAGGTCCTCATGCAGATCAAGTTCCCACTGAACCTGTCCTAGCTGCATGCATGGGTTATTGTTTTAGGACAGCGGAAGGATGACATGATCTGCTCTTCTCACGCGCGTCTGCAGTCAGGTACAAATGATCTTTCTCGAGGTAGATGTCATCGCTGTAGGAACAGATCTGCGCTGTTTCACTTTGAAACCATTACGGATGATCAATCAGCCTAATTATGAATTCAGTATGTTTAAGCTGCATTTATCATGCACGTACTCTCTATAAATATTTGGAGATTAGCCCTCCGATCCCTTGTGAATTGCTCAAATGCTGGTTGAGAAGGAAGGCATGGTATATTAGTTTGAGATAAACGGCGCTTAAGTTCGAGCTCGGAAAAATGGATTGTTTTTTGAAGAAAATCAGACTACGTATAATAGAGTCAACATCTGTCAGAGGTTCAGGATAGAAGGAGAGTGATCCCAGACCTCATCGTACATAGTATAACCTCATTGCCTAATTGGGTAGGGTTATGCTATGTTGGATGCGGTTAGCATAACGCCTGACTCAGCAGTTCACCGCCCACGGCACTGGCGTCATTATTTTTGTTTACTTTTCGCCCGAATCCATCTCGCTTTCTCTCCCTTGATTCCCGCATCATCCCATCACATCCGTCATTCATTCCTCGTCTCCATTGCTCATGATCTGATATCCATCATCATTCTTGCACATTGAATCTTTTGCACAATTGTATTAGATTGATCTCGCCTTCTTCCATTCCCCATCGCGACATCATGGCGATTCGTCGCTCCGCCCGCCTGCGTGGTCGCTCGGCCTCTGCGGTATGATCCTCCCCCAATGTAGCAGTTGTTTATGTCGATGCGCGCCCTTGCATCGTTCGCGACTCTGGCTGATCCTTAATTATCTTGATAGGAACCGCAGGCTACCCCAGAGCCGACCACAAACAATAACAACACTCCCAAGAACAACAAGGTCAACAATAATAACACCGCCCCTAGCAACCGCCACCAGACAGATAAACTCCCCTCCGTCATGGAACACGATGAGACGCCTGCCCTCGAGGACTTTCCTGTCGCTCCCAGTCACACACCGGGCACCCCTCTCAAACCCGCTCCGCCCAAGTCGACTACGCCCAAACCCACTCCGTCGAAGTCCACCCCGTTGAAGTCCACTCCGTTCAAGTCCACACCACTCAAGTCCATCCAGAGATCTCCCGCCAAAACTCCCACGAGCGCGTTTACCCGTCCTCCTCACCAAGAGATGCACCCCAGTAAGGTGCACCAAAGCACCACCAAGCAGGCCGATTCGGGCTTGATCTTGGGCTTCAACCCCATCAAGAAGGACGCGGCGGGTAACGTCGTGAGGAACAATGTTCAAGACACCCCCACCAAGGCCAATGCCTCTCCCGCTTCCACCCACTTCGGCACCCCGGGATTTGAGTTCAAGTTCGCGTCGCAGGAATCAGAGCTCAGTGATGAGGCCAGGAAGTTGATGGAGAGTGTGCGTGGAGATGTCGCCAAGATCAAGGCCCAGATGATCCAGAATCAGGCCAATGAGCCCGAACACGAACTTCAATCCGCAGACCGTGTATTTGCGCACCCCAAGGGCAAGACCAGCCGCTTCAGCAATGCTCACATGGCCGAGTTCAAGAAGATGGACTCCATCGCCGGACACGCGTCTGCCTTCCGTGCCACCCCTGGCCGTTTCCAGCCTCTCCAGAAGACCCTCAAGCGTACCAACTCCAAAGCGCGTCTCGATGAGCCCGAGAGTCAGGGTTCGCCCAGCAAGTCGGCTCGTAAGCCTTCGCCCGCCCAGGCGCCGGCGGCCGGTGCCAAGCGAGTCAAGCACGACAGCTCGGATGACGCGTCGACTCGCCGTCCAACCACGGCCGACACCCCTTCGAAGCCTGTGCAGGCGCGTCCCCGACCTCGTCCTCGCTCCACAGTCCGTAGCTCGCTTCTGACCCCGACCCGGGCCTCCGTTGCGCGCGCTTCGACCAGCCTTAAGCCACCTCGCACCAGTATGATCCCGTCGCTCGCACGGTCGCCCATCTCGAAGCCGTCGGATGCGCCGCACACCCCGCGCACAGAGTTCAACCCTAGATTCAAGAGCAACCTTCCCACGCTGGGCAACCTCAAATCAATTCTCCGACGTCACCAACCTCTCTTCTCACGCGACCCGGCCAAAATTGCCTCCGGTACCTATGTGGCTGCTCCGGACTTCACCTCGAGCATGATCTTCGGCGCGCCTCGTGAAGACGGCTCAGACGAGCTGGCGCGAACGCCGTCGCCGAAGAAGCGTGTGGAATTCAACTTCAGCACCAACGCCCCAGAGGGTCCCCCCGAGTCGCCTTCGCCCTCCAAGATTCCCAAATCGGCGCGTCCGGTCTCCACGGACGTGGTCTATCCGACCTTGCCCACCTTGACCCCAGAGCGAGGCTCGACTGAAGCGCGATCGCCGTCCATCCGCCACGTCCGCCCCTCCGACGTCACGGCTGACACCCAGCTTCCCGAAGTCTCAGGCATCCCCCATGGCATTCGCCACAAGAAGGGAAACCACGAAACTTCTGAGGCCCCACGTGATCCCAACGGACCCGACATCGCTGGGATCCCTCATGGCATCGGCCATCGCAAGCGGGTGCGGGAAGATGTCGACGACGAGGCTGACACCGAGAACGTGCCACCAGCCGAGGAGGCTGCCGAAGGACGCAGCATCAAGCGCGTCAAACTTGTGCCAACTCCCGCCAAGCTTGCTCCAACTCCTTCCAAGCTCGCTCCAAGCCCAGCCAAGCCCAGTCCCAGTCCGTTCAAGGCTCGTTCCCACACTCCGCAGCGATCGAACTCCATTGCAAGCAAGGGAACGCCATCCAGCGCGCGACCCAAGAGCCGGGGCGCGCTAAGCATGAGTCGCCTGAACATGCTATCCCAGCCGAAGAATCGCCCATGACCTCGTCTTCCCAGAACCACTAACGAACTGCAACATTTCACGACGGTTTTGACAACTGTCTTCAATTCACTGCCTGCTTTTTCCCTCCTGTTTGTACAATGGCATGACACGGAGCGGGGTCAGCCTCTGTTTCTGTACCATATTTAATTGGGAGCCAAACCACATTTCCACGACTGACTGACTGATTGATTACATTCTGCTGGCGCTTGGATGCATCTGGCATGCGCGGATGGCGTTTACTTATTTATTGTTGACTACGATCTTTTCGTCATGATCCGTAGTCTGGAGTTGATTGATATTGTTTGAATTATGCTGCATTTGTGGATAATTACATTGCTCTTTTATCAAAGTTTATCCAAAATTTATCTTATATCTACCGTAAATGTATACTGTATACATATCCCTTCACCAGTACCCAGAATGACAGTACGACACCTACCTACGCATCTATAGGTACAGTACATAGATCAATACCCACCACTCCCCGCACCCTCCCCACCACTCCCACCCCCAGCAACACCCAAATTCCTCATCATACCCTCCTCGAAGGCCCCAACATCCGTCATGATCGAGATCATATCGAAGCCTTGCTGGGCTCTCAAACGGGCCTGTTCGCCATTTGAGCCTGTCACCACAAACAAACGCCGGTTAGCCACAGCCATCCATCCCCTTTCTCGTTCTTGAAGGGCAAAAATGGATAGAAGAGGGAAATGGAAATACTCACAAAAGATAGCAGCAGTCTTGCCTGCATCCTTAGCAGCCTTCAGAATTCTCTGAATAGCAGCTTCGTGTTCGTCTCCGCCGCGCGTGACGCCCATTTGTTTGGCGAGGTCGAAGGGACCTATCTCTCATTAGTCATGTGGTTGACATCAAACAAGTACATCAACATGTAACATATCAACACAAACGAGAAGAGAAGAACAGAAGAAAAGAAAAGAAGAGAAGTGAAAGAAGGAAGGGAGAAAAGAAGGAAAGAAAGAACAAACCAATAAGAACCCCATCCAGCCCATCCACCCTCGCTATATCCTCCACATTATCCACTCCCCGCCGCGACTCAATCTGCACCATCACGATCAGGCTGTTATTGGCGGCGTCGTCGTATGTCGCTGCCGCGGAGGCGTCGGGGAGCGAGTGGGCCGCGAAGGCGGGCCCGTAGCCTCTACTTCCGACGGGGGGGTATTTGGTGTATTGGACGATGCGGGCGGCGTCTTCCTATTTGTTGTTAGTTTTCATATTTTTTTTTTTGTAGGTTGATTGATTGGTGATTGATTGTGGTGGGTGAGTGTATGATAGTAGATCATAACATATGATAATATCATATGAAGAAAAGAAGATATCAGACTGAAACCGAAGAGAGAAGGGAAAAAGAAAAAGAATACTAACAGCAGAATGACACATCGGCGTCAAAATACCATGCGCACCCGCATCCAGCGCCCTCTTGATCATCCACTCCTCACCCCACGGGACACGAATGATGGGACTTGCGTTGCAGGAGCCGATTGCCGTCGCCAGCTTGATTTAGTTAGCATGTACCATCCATTATCAATCAGTTACTTCCCACATGCAACTGGAAAAGCCATCAAGGAAGTAAAAGCATAGATCAACAGATCAAGAGACAAAATAAAGAGTAACACACCTCATAATACTCCCTATCAGTTATCAGCCCATGCTCCCCATCAACCAACACCCAGCTGAGTTTGTGCGGGGATGAGGATGAGGGGGATGAAGAGGCGCGGAGGATGGACCGGGCTGCTGGGGCGCTGGGGAGCCTGTTTTCATTCATTATTTCTTAGTATTGTTATCATTTTTGTCATTGTTGTTTTTATATTATATGTGGGTGTGTTTGCTGTAGATGGGAAGAAGTGGAAGTGCAGGATAATATGAACAAAGTGAGGGGGGAGGGGAGGTATACTCACATCAACCAGAACCCAAATGCAGTCTGCTTGCTTTGCAGGGTGGTGGTGATGGGTGTAGCGAAGGTAGACATTTTATATCTGAGTATTGATATCTGCCGTGTCTGGGTAGAATTAAAGAATGAATACAGTAGAAAGTGGGATATAAATGATATAAATAATGAGGGGAAGAGGTTATTCGGATGTATGGGGAAGTCTGGAAAGGGTTTAGTGTGGGGGTTGCGGAAGTTCCCCGCTGTGTTCATTAATTACATTATTTATTCTTAGGTTGTTAGTATTAAATAAAAAGAGTAGTGATGAAAGTGTATGTGCAATTCTTGCTTCCATCATAAAAGTATAACTAGAATACATACAGTACAGATCAGAAAAAAAAAAAAGCAAAAAGAAAACCAACCCATCCAGACCACCACTGGCAGGCAGTCTGCTGCAATCGTCGATCGAGTCATTCGTTACCATATCATCAATGAGTCCACCAACTCCGCAGACAACAGAAAAGGCACATGCAGAGAAAGAAAGAAACCAAGAGAAAAAAAAACACATATCAAGAAAAGAAGAGTGAAGAGAAAAACACCCAACTCCATCCACCCATCCACCCCATCCACCAATCTAATACAAATGTTGACAAGGTCGAAAGTCGAAAGGGAAGGAATCAATTAATCCCCCTTCATCGTAGCCAGGAACGAATCCAAATTGTACTCCTCCTGGTACTGTCGGTCGTCCCACAGTTCGCCCAGATCGTCGAGCCAGCCCTTCTTGCCCTTTTCTTTGACTTCGCCGTCGATGTCGACCATGTCGACCTCGTTGCCGGTCGGTTCGCTCGGTTTCTCCGCGTTGTCGGCCGTTTCGCCGAGATTGAACAGGTCCAGGAGCTGGTCAGTGTCCATCGTGTTGAGGCCGGCGTTTTGTTGGTTGACCACCGTGGAGGCGACGTCGATCTTGAAGCGTTGGAGGCTGGAAAATAGTCAGTACCGAATTTGATACAACAGAACATGGAAAGAGTGACATACTTCAAAATCTTCTCCTCTAGAGTCCCCCGCGTGATCAACCGGTACACGTTCACCACCTTCTTCTGTCCGATACGATGCGCCCGATCCATGGCTTGGATATCCTTCTGCGGGTTCCAATCGTGTTCCACAAAAATGACAGTGTCCGCACCCGTCAAGTTCAGCCCCAACCCACCGACGCTCGTGGTCAGCAGGAGCACATCGTAGCTCGGATCCGTGTTGAACCGATTGACAATGTCCTGGCGCTTGGTGGCTTCCACGCCACCGTCCAGTCGCAGAAATTGGACGGACGGTAACAGTTTCCGGAACACTTCGCTCTGGACGATATCGAGCATCTCCTTCATTTGGCAGAACACCAGCGCGCGGTGGGGGCTGACGTAGCTGGCCCCCGTCGCCAGTTCACCTTCGCTGGGCGGGTCCACGCCGATTCCGCAGTCCAGAAGCAGATCGCGGAGGGCGCTGAGCTTGGGCGCGTGCGACACATCCCGGATGTAGGAGTGCTTGGCTTGCAGATACTGCTGGACTTCGTTGTACTGCTTGTGCCCGTCCTTGACGACAAGGGCCGGGGAGTTGCACAGACGCCGCATATACTGCAGGGCTTGGAAGATGTGCTCTTTGTCGTTCTTCTCCGAGCTGCCCAGCTTGTTCTGGAGTTGCTTCTGCTCCTTCTTGCTGAAGTCTTCAAACAGACGCTTCTGCAGCTCGCTGGGGTCGCAGTAGTAGTTCTGGATGATCTTGGGCGGGAGATCATTCAACACCTCTTCCTTCAGACGACGGAGCAGGAACGGCAGGACCTGCTTGTGCAGTGCCTCGATCGCCAACGCACCAGCCTCTTGCTCCCTCGAGGACGACTTGCTAAACCGGCTAGCCGCAATCGGCTTGGCGAACCGGTCCAGGAACACCTTCTCCGTTCCAAGGAAGCCAGGCATCAAGAAGTCGAACAGAGACCACAGCTCCAACACGTTGTTTTGGATAGGGGTACCAGAGAGGATCAACCGGTGGTTGCTGACGACGCGCTTGACCGCCATGGTCACCTTGGCCTTGGGGTTCTTGATCAAGTGGCCCTCATCCAGCACGCAGTAATTCCAGCCGTTCCGGTTGATGATGTCGATGTCGTTGCGGCAGATATCGTACGATGTCACCACAACATCGGCATCGGCCAGGTCGCCTCTCAACCGCTGGCGCTCGGACGGGGGACCAACATAGGCCACACATTTGATGAACGGAGCGTACTGCTTGACCTCCTGCTGCCAGTGTCCCGAAACCGACGGGGGGCAAACGATCAGGGACGGAAGTCTCCGGACCTCCGGCGCCTGTGTCTTTGCAAATTCCTCCGCCCGCAGATGGTGGTCACTGGCGACGATGCAAATAGTCTGAAGAGTTTTGCCGAGACCCATGTCGTCGCAGAGAATACCGTGGAGATTGTAGCGATTGAGAAACGCAAGCCAATTGACACCCTCTTGCTGATACGGCCGAAGCTCCGCTTTGATGGCGACCGGGAGCTTGAATTCCTCGACCTTGCGCACATCCAGCATCTGCGCCATGAACTTCCTCTCCCTCTCACGCCCTTTGAGCAACTCCTCGGAGAAGCCAGGTGGGTCAGGAATACCAGCCTCCAGAGGCACAAGTTTGACCAGGGTGGCGAAAGAGGTCGTCGCCAACAGTCGCACATCGTTGTCCGAATCACTCATTCTACCTAACACGGGCACGACAAGGAAGATGACGTACGGCAAGATACCGTCCTCCATCACGTGGATCAGGTGATAGATGCATTCGACAGCACCCTGGCGGCAGTGGACATCCACAGCGTTGTTGATAGTTGGCAAGACCTTCTCAACGAGCATGGTCATACCCTCCACCGTGATGACGCTGCAGATGGTGGCGAAGCTCTTCGCGGCGGCATATCGGATGACAGACAACTTGCACTGGAGTGCCTTGGCGATCAGCGGCATAAGGCCAATAACCCAAGCATGAAGACCCGGATCGAACTTGGGAAGAAGGGCCCGCAATGTCGACAGTCCGTCCACAACCTCCTGTCCCAGCTCAACTTCTGGATCGAGGATGTTCTCGGGGAGGTCGCCGGAGAGTGCTTCTTTCAACGGTCTCTCCACCAGAACCGCAAGGTTAGGCACCTTCTCCAAGAGTTCGGGACCAAACTTGACAGCCAACTGCTCCAGGGCATCTTTGGCCCCGCGGCGCATGATTCGTGCTTCTCTGGACTCGCGCTCGAACTTGGCCGCATCGGGGTGGTCGCGTCGGTCCTCCTCTTTGCGGAGCGACAAGATAGACTTCTCCAGAGTGGCGTTGGGGTGGAATTCGGGCGTCTCGGACGTGTCCACGCAACAGTACTTGACCAAGTTCCCAATGACCTTGTCGGCCGGGCCACGTTTAGCGGTAGTCGTGTAGTACTCCACCAAGGTCGCAATCGCAGTGGCAGAGCGCTGTTGAAGCTCGGCGTTCTCTTCTTTCTTGATGCTATCCATCATACTCTTGATGATCTGACCGGGCTTCTTCGGGATGTCCGACAAGGCCACCAAGGCCCCCGCCGCGGCAGCCCGAACCCGCATGTCTCGCTGTTCACGGACTTTGCCTGCCTCGTGAATGGCGCTTTCGGCAGTTGCCCGGGTGTCATTGAGAACTTTGATGGCAGTGATCCGCTGAGCAGGTGTCAGGCTCTTTTTGAGCCGCTCGAAATCGGGACCAATCACCTTCTCGGCATCGGACAACGAGAACGCACTGGGACCGGCTTCGGAGTCGCCCTGGACGACGACGGCAAGGACTGGTAATTTCGAGCCAGAAACGTGCGCGTGATCCCGGAAAGCGTTGAGCAGGGAGTGACATTGCGCTCGAGCGACGTGGAGGTAGCATGCGATATCACTATACCACAAGGGGCGATCCTCCTCCACGATCGGGCGGAGCTGATCGCACAAGGAAGCAGTGTATTTGCCATTCGACCCCGATCGTTTCGCGTACTCTTCAACAACCATGGCCGTTGAAAGCTGCGATGTGGAAGCAGAATGTTTGAGACCTTCCAAGATGGTCGGCCAGAGGCTGACAAGATCATTCTTATCCCACAGGAACAGCAGCTGCCCAAGGGCTTGGGCCGCATACATCTTGGACCTCAGCATGGTATCGGCGCCTACTAAATCGATATCGCCCTGTAGCATATGGCCATCGACGTTGTGAGCTGATGACGTTGGTGCGACTTCTTTCTTTTCGGCCTTGCGTCCGCGCTTCTTCGTAGCATCCGGCCCAGCCGGGTTAGAAGTGGGCGACGACTTGGCCGGGGCTGATGCGCTGGAGGGAAAAGGGACACCCGAGGGCTTGATGAAAAGCGAGGCCTTCATGGCCATCGGGTACCGGGGCACACCGAACGGAGCCATTGTCAGGGTAATGAGCGGTTGGATAGAAGAAAGCAGGTCGGTATCTGCCTTGAAGGTGCCGTGCTGTTCCAAGACCTTTAGCAACTCAAACCATACTTGGAGAGACTGCTTAAGGACGCCCTCATTCCGCTCGACGAGCAGGTTCTGGAAAACCAGACGTAGCGCCTTGCCATTGACCCATTCATCGGTCCCGTCACCCTCGAGCTGGAGGAACGTTGTGAGGGCGCGAAGAACAGCCAGGCGAACACTGGTAATAGTGTGTCGGAGGAAGGGATAGAGACGAGGAACGAGGTTGCCAAAGGACGACTCGGGGTCGGCAGCAGCATTGGATTTCATCGCATCGAGCACTTCCCGGAATGTGCAGAGCTTCGCCAGCAGATCCATGACCGAGCCCGTACTCGCGCTGAGATCATCTTGCAGATTAGACAGACAGTCCCACACGATGGTCATCAGCGGGCCCAGCGTTTTCTGTCGCGACGTGACGAACTCCTCCGCGATGGGGACCAGCGTGGCCGCACTGACCGCACGAACGTCGTCATCGTAATCACCCAGCCCTTTCATGACCGCGCTGAGGATACCATCCATGAGGTTGGCGTCCTTGACCAACAAGTCTTTCCGCACCGCCACGAGATACCGCAGGCCGATCATCCCACCATGACACACTTCCCAAATCGGCCGCTCCAAACCAAGATCTTCCTGCATGACGATCCGGTAGAGGATGCGGTAAACGGCGACGACGGAGCGCGAGGGGAGCTGGGACAGAAGGGCACCCAGCGTCTGGCCGACCGTCTCTCGAATGGGCGCGACCACGTTGTCCGAGATGTAGTCTCCAAAGCGATCCAACATGAGCACGCAGACCAGTCGACACGCCAGATCATCCAACCATTTCCGGTTCAAGGCGTCATTCTCGGCGCGAGACTTGTCGCGGACGCGACCCGCCCCGGCGCCGTGAACGCGGATGACCTCTCGGAGAGCCATGGCCGCCCCGTGGCGGACCTCCCAGTTGGGGTCGAAGATGTCGACCATGAGGAAATCGCACATTGGATCATACGGCCACGTGAGACTCGGGCCTTCTTCCGTCATGTCCGGCTGGATGATCGGCTTTTCGGGCGCCGTTTCCCCCTTGAACTCAGAGACAAGCTTGGAGTCGTCATCCTCCGCGGCGGGCCGATCGAGGGAGAAGTAGTCGGTTTTCGAGTCGCCATTCCGCTCCTCACCATTCTCCGTCTTGACGGGGTGGGGCGTCGTGACGGATGGGGTCGTCACATTGTCGGAGAGTTTCCGCGTGGACAGATCGACAACGCGCACTTTATTGGCCCCGAACTTCGCGCTCTGCTTGTTCTTCCGTTTCAACTGATTCAGCTGTCGCTTACTGAGACCGGCCTCCTCTCCATTGGCGGCCTCGGTTGGGGAAACGACCGCGTGTTCGGACGGGGTGTGGTTGTTCTCCTTGGGGACGATGGTGTTTGGGGAGGGGTCCGCCTTGGGCTTCAACACTAGGTCACTGTCATCGATTAAATCCTCTTCGATATATTCCCCCGCCAGGCCGAGTCGCGAGTGTAAGGATTTCTTCTGATGCTGCAGCCGGGTCGCCGGGTCCATCGACGCCAACGAATATTCGTATTCCTTGCCTGCGCTACCCAGCAGCCTCTTGCCGTATTTCAGAATCGAGACGATATCGAGCGTCTCGGGTCGCAGGAGGCCATCGTCTGAGGACGGTTGATCCTCTTCGGATTTGATCTCGACATCAAGGTCGCGATCATCCTCCTCCTCGAGCTTCTTGATCTGCTCGCCGTCATCCTCATTGGGGTCGAAGGGATCTGCGTTGGAGATGATGAGGCCGATCGCCTTGGCGGCCGCTGTGCGGGTGTCCCAGGATTTCGAGCGCAGGTAGGGTAGGATCCGGCCGAGCAAATTGAAGAGCTCATCAGGGTGCTGTTTCTGGACATCGGCCAGTTGCTGAGCAGCCGTATTGCGAATGAGTGACGTGCTGCCCGTCTCCAGCAATCTGCAACACCATTGGTCAGTGTGGGGGGAAGGAAGATCAGGGGACGGTTCTACTCACGTGACCAGGCGATCAAGTCTGCCAGGCGGGTTAGCGGGATCTGTGACGGTACCAATACCACAATACCAAAACAACACGAGGGAACTCACCGGGATGCCATGGCGGATCAGGGAGATCAACCGTTAAACCTGATGGGTGAAATTGGTCAATCTCACCCACCGCTTGGACAGCGCTGGAGAAGACGGCTCCAGATGACACCGGAGGGATTGTTTGAGTTGGTCAGGAAAGATCGATCCCAGGGGGGGATGGATGCGATAGGGGAAACGGGTGAGGGAAGGGCAAAGAGAGAAAAAAAAAAAAAAAATCAAATAATACAAGGTATTACACCTTCGTCACGGCATGGGGAGCAAAAAAATAGAAAATGACAAATAAGAGGAGAAGAAGGATATAAGGCAGTAAGACTAATGTAGGGGAGGGATCGGTAGAGCCGAGTGGAGATTAAAGATAGTTGTAATAAAAAAAAATAATAAATCGTCAAAAACCGTAATAGGGTGAAAGTTGAACGATGAAGGGAAGATAGCGAAGTGGTATTATTGAAAACACGATCGTATCAAAAGGGTCCCAGAATCAAACCAGAAGTGCAATCAATAGGAAGGGAGACGGAGATAAAAAAAAAAAAAAAAAAAACAAGGAAGAAGTATCAAAAAAGACGATGAGAAATACTTCAAGGTAAAGTAAGGTAAAGAAATCGTGACAGAAAAGGGTCCTGGTGGATAGAGAGGCTCACTTCCCGTTTGGCATCAACGACAACAACAACACTTGGAGAGTCTCGTTCCCCCCTCGAGGTCACGCAGCCTGTTTATATCATTGGGGCCATCTTTGGCTGGGTGCGCCAACCCATGCTTGGGTCATGTCCACCATGCCGCTTCCGGTCTAGCGCCCTCCACTCCCGTAAAGGTTTTCTCTCCCGTCACGTGATTGTCCTCCCTGCGCCCCCAGCGGCAACAACACTGCATCTCTTGCTTCTTCATCATCACTCCGGACAGCAGGAGGGGATGGGGGCGTGGGGATGAGTCACGGATCAGCCATTGATCCTTTCTCATTGTACAGGTGCATTGATCCATGTCATGTACACCAGATTCGATCCGGAGGCTACACCAGTGGACTATCAAAGAAGATCCCCCGTTTGCTTTCGATCCCTTGACGAACATGCCAAGAAATGCCAGATGGCCTCATGCTCCTTAAGGAGAATTCTTCATCCCTCCGCAGAGTCAATACTAGTCTCCTGTAAGTCTGCAAATAATGCTGTTGCCCGTCGATCGACTTGTCCACCGCGTCGACACGCTGGGATCGGTCGATCGAGTGCTGCCTGAGGCCCATGGTTCCACCTCCAATCAAAAAATACGTATTATAGATTGATACTATGTAGACAATGACCCTTGATCCACACTAGACCTGAACCATCACCAACATTTTTCATGCGTTCCTTGACCTTTCATTGATCTTTCGATGTAAATATGTTGGTTGACGGCTCGATCAATGGAACGTAAATATGAGAATACTGCTTTCAGCCAACTGATTACGCATGGTCCCGAGGCAGGGAAATCTATATGCCTACCATCGGTAGTAGTATATATATCTGCACTTTGCATTAGATATTTATATCCATTTATTGGATTCTCACTCTAACCACCAAACACCCCCCCAAGGAGGTCAAATGATATCCTCGTCCTCCACATTCCTCCCCTCTTAACTACTTTGAATATATATAATCTTCTTTGGTAAAGCTACTTCGTTCCTGTCAGTATGGAGTTCGAATCTACATGACACCCAAACCGCATTCACTACAAAAGAATACAACCCATCACATTGTAGCCTCAGGACGGCTTCAGATGGCCGTTGCGCTCATTCAGCAAGCATGGTCCATTTCTATACATCGAGGGACTCCGGAGATATAAAAAACACAGATGATAGGAGCAACAGCAAAAAGACCAACACCATCTATCCATGGCCCCTTCTTAGGACTTGGCCAATAATGCCGCCGACTCTTCGTCTTTCCCGAGTAGCCCCAGGCTACGGATCTGTTCGGCCTTGGGCGCATTCTCGCGGGGGTGGGCGGCTTCCGCCTTACGGTAGGCAGCCTGCATTTTCATCGTTCGCAAAGCCTATCACATCACATATCAGTCTCCAGTTCGTTGGGAAGAAAAAAAAAGAAAAAGGAGTAAAAAGGACAACGCTGGAAGATATCAAAGGATCCAAGTCGTACCTCTTTGCGGTGGTGTAGGCACTCGTAGTAATCTTCCAAAGCGGGCATGCACTTCTTCTTGCCGGCTTCACCATCCCCGGCATTGACCACGTAGCAGCCGAGGGCCTCCTGCCAGAAGGTGAAGCAGCGGGAAGGACCTGGGGTAGACCGCAAGCGTTAGCTGGGGGTCAACTGGCGGACAGGAGCACCGCGGCGAAACCGGGGCCACCACCGCCCATCGCGGGCTCTTGAGAGAAGGGAAAAGATCAAAAGGAAAACCTACCGCCGTTAAGACCGAAACCCGAAGCCATTGTGAGTTGAGTTGGTGGGGAAGAGGGGGAAAGAGAGGGGGGAAACGGGGAGAGGAAATGACGGAGCGAGGATGCGATCAGAACTGAGGTTGTTCATCCGGCCGTTCATTCGTGGTTTCCGCCTGGTCCGAGCGCCCGCCGTCCGCCGCCTTTGGACGGGCTGGCCTTGTCTGTCAGGCATGCAACTGTCTATTATTATTGACCACTGACGTCGGACGAACCACATCACCTTCTTTAATATCACCATCTTCACCCTTTTCTCTTCTGCTGCTCACCATGGCGCCTCTTGCGGGCCTTTCAGGTGCTCAGGTCATTCTTTTAGCTACGCACCTTTGTGTGACCGGTGACGTCTCACGTCTTCCGCATCTCCAGGCCCAATTTCCCCTGTGGCTGCCTCTCGACCGTCTCCTGCGCATCCTCCTCACCTTTCTCCCGGAGAGCACCGACCCTCATACCTACACCCCGGTGCTTGAACAACTCGTCAGCGGCTCCTCCGTTGAAGCAAGCGATGGGGAGTGGGATCTCTCACCTGTTCAAGGATTGTCCGAAGACGCTGCGAGGAAACGAGTGCGGAAGCTTCGTTTACTCCCGCTGAGACACCCCGACGACGACGACACCCAGGACTCCAACGACCTGTTGACCCTCTTTCTCATCCACCGTGCACACCGGATAGACGCGGAAACCGCCCTGCAACCGCTCATTCTTGACCTCCTTCTCCCGTTCTACCAACGCTCACCGACGATCCGAACGTGGCTGATTTCCACCCTCCTCCCACTGCTGCGACTCAACTACGAATACTACCCGAGCCAGGATGAGACCTTCTCGCTGGACATGCTAGAGTCTATGGACCATGACACTGCGATAAACGTGTTCCTTTCAATGACCGGATCGGAGAAGGGCAATATGGACTTGGTTCGCAACTTGCGTGGGGTCGTTGGGGCGTGGATGTACGGCCACAGCCGGCCCAAGAGGCGGAGGCTCAATCCGGCGACGCGGCGCAATTCGATCTCCTTGGCTCAAAGCGATGCGCCGCCTGTAAGCGGCGACCGTGCTGGATGGAGTTACGTGAACGAATGGCTGCTGTCGCGGAGCTTGGTGGATCAGGACAGCGTGGTCAGCGCCTTCGTCAACTGGGACGGCCCCGAGGATGTCGACCTGGGAGGCTACGACGACGAGACAGAAGAGCGACCGGCTGAAAAGATGAGAGAACTGCGAACTCGTTATGGCCAGTCTGGGCTGGCAGTTGTCTACGCAAATGCGAACACGAGTGAGCCCTCCTTGGAAGGATCTATACGGATCGTGTCCCGGATCGCCCAGCTACTGGATTTGGAGAGCTCCTGCTTTGTAAACCCCGATCGCCAAACGTTGCCGTCAGTGGTGCTCGAGCTGGACAAGATCTCCTCAGCGACGCGGGTGTCTCTGCTGCAGAACGCCTTATTACGGGAATCGAACCCTTTGACTCATCCTTCGTCCTCGTCGATCTCGTTCGTCAGCGCTTTATTGCTTTCTATGCGGATATTACAGAGTTTTGGGCACCCTATTCCATGCAGGGCGGCTGCCAATATGTGCCTTCATAGCACGGAGGACGCGCAGCTTCTCGAATTCAAGGGGGTGATTGCGTCGATTGTGAAGCAAACCAAGGTCAGCCGGGACTGGCAGGAGATGCGGGATCAGCTTCTTTGGCTCCGAGACTGGGGGGCCGACAAACAGACGGGTGGGTGTGGAGAATTCCATGGCCTTTACTGGAGACTACCCCAGGAGGTCGTGGATGCGGAGATCCTGAAGGCGTTGTTAGAGGTCAGAGGTAAGGATGGCTCCCTCGAATGCGACGGAGATGTACTGACGGGCGTAGAATACAATCTGGCCACAGCCATTTATGTACAGTCCCAATCGTCCCTCACGCCCGCCCAGGTCGAAGATGCCATCAAGGAAGCCATCTTTGCAGCATATGACAACGCGAGCAACGGGAATCGCACACGCGGCGGCATGAAGAAAGCATACGATATGTGAGTATTGCACCAACCACACTTGACCAAAGTCTCAAACGAATCTGACTCCTTCAGTCTCCAAGCGTTCCAGCCACACTTCCCCGAGTCTGTCAGCTTCAAACAAATTCGCTCTCTGATCTCCGCCACGCACGCGCTATCCTTCTACTCCCTGACCCTGCAGCACGGCGTCCCCTTCCAACCAGTCAGCATCCGCGTGCACGCAGACCCCATCTCCCTTATTGAAAAAGTGCTCGACCAGAACGCCAAGGCCTACACACAAGTAGATGATCTCCTTGCCATCGGACGAGACCTAGTGGCAGCAGGCTTCGCACCTCAAGAATCCGACCCATCAGACGACGACACCGACGAGCCCACCCCACGAGAAGACAAGGTGGTAACGGCCGAACGCCGCATCATGTCCCTGGCAATCTCCTCAGCGCTCTCATCAGACGATTTCGGCACCGCCTACTCCTACATCCTCACGCGCCTCACTCCGCCAACCCTCATCTCCAGCGCATCAGCGCTCACCAACCCCGCCATCAAAGACGACATCTCCTGGCGAGCCGTCTACAACGCAGGCCGCTACCGATCCCCAACACTAACCTCCCAAACATCCCTCCAAACCCAGATCACCCAACTCTCCCAAAGGATGGAACTCCTCTCCCTAGCCCTCATCCTCGTCCCCACCCCAGACCCCCTCCCCGAGATCCTCGGCGCCTGGCGCCGCTGCGACGAAGAAATGAATGGGCTCCGCACCCTCGAAGCCGAAGAAGAACACGCCTGGGACGCCCGCGCAGATGCCTCGCTCCCCTCAACAACCCTCCCAGGCGGCTTCGGCCCCACAGACACCGAGCAAGACGCCTTCGACACGAAACAGCAGCACGCCCGACGTGCATCCCGCGCCCACCACAACCGCCTTCGCCACGCCGAAGACGCCCCTATGGGCCTCTTCGAAGTCGCCCGCGGCGCCGCAATGGCCCTGCACAAGAACGCCTTCCCCTTACGAGGCGACGGCACACCGCAGCATCAACAGCAACAGTCGTCGTCGACACACGCGCGGGCGCCCAGCGACGACGACGACAGCGACGAGCGCGTGCGTAAGCGCGACATGGTCAGCAATATGGTGACGGGGGGGCTGGCGAGTGGGATAGGGTGGGTGCTGGGTGCGCAGCCTGTGAATCGATGATTTTTTGTTTTGCGTTTTTCTTTCATACTTTTGCATTTTTCTTCCGCTTCTCTTTTATTTAATTTTTTTGTCTCTTTGTGTTCTTTTAATGACAGTATGATGGGTTGATTGGTGGATGGATTGATTGATTAATTGATTAGTAGACATGAACATACAAATTTCTATTCTAGTTAAACATTTTTTCCTTTTATTCTCTACTAATTTTCCTCTACCATACCACTGTCTCCTATCCTATCCATCCATCCATCTGCTATCTAGAAACAAGAATCGTGCGAGCATGCATGCTAGCATGCTAAGACAACAAAAACAGATAGATGGAAGCATCTAAGGAGTGTCTGTCTGCCCACTAATCTATCTGATCTATATTTCCATTTTCTACTGTAGTCTAATTCTGGGTAGGATAGGATAGGATAGGATAGATTATAGCACTAGCTAGCTCATTTCCCTGTTCACTATCAATAGGTGGTAGTATATTCTGCTTTAATTTAGATAATACACTAATTACTCCGTATACTACGATGAACCAACTATCTCAAATCACGTTAATCACATAGCCTATCCATTCCACGCTAATAAACTAAGTAGTGACAGTGACAGGACAGGAAACTTAGGCAAGAAAAGTAAACCACCGGGGCCAGAACAAACCAGCATATCCCACTACCGAGTAAGGTGAGCCATATTGGCCCTTCACGAAAAGTGAGCTGTACAAGCATATACGTATGACACGACACAACCAGAAATCAAATTCCCAGGATGATCTTCCTTTTTAAGTGATATGAGGCTCATCCGAGGAGTCAACTTCGCTGGCGGAATTAACAATTTCAAGATAAAGATAATTAAATATGATTCTTCGAGAAAACGAGTTGTCCAGGTTGATCGCTCTGAGACGGCCGAAGAGGATAATCCTGCGAGAGGGTATAATGGGGCGTACCGACGAAGGTGTCAGCGCGGCCGTGAAGACGGCGAGGGAAGAAGAGCCTGGGGGCGTAGAGGGGCTTAGGGAAGGACTGATCGAGGATCATGAGGCGGACGGTTTGGAACGTGAGATGCTCGGTGGTGCGGTGGGGGGAATCGGGGTCCGAGAGGGAGAGGAACTCCGGGGAGGTGGCGGAGAGTCTGCACAGTGGGCAGGGGAAGATATAGGTGGTGTCGGGAAGGGAGGGTCTGTTGCGGTGGAGGGGAGCGATGTCGTGGTTGAAGCCGTACTTGTATTTGATGTAGCGGGGGACGGAGAGATGCGGGCAGAGGTGGAGCGGGAGCTGCTCGGCGGAGTCGAAGATCTTGGGACCTGAGAGTTTGAATGCGGTGCGGAGGGTCAGGGAGCCCGGGTCGCCGGTGTCGGCGAAGGAAGCACTGACGTTGATGTCGACGAGGATGTCGGTGTACTGATGGCGGCAGATGTGGAGGGGGATTTCGACGGCGCGCCGCTTGAAGAGGTAGTGTAAGGGCCGTGGGATCGGCGGGTTCACTTGCCGGACTTTGCGCGATATCCGCTCGACGTCGCGGACGGTGAGACGCAGGCACGGGCAGATGATGACATAGCCGTGCGAGATGACGCCCTTACCGCAGTAGTTGTTGGTGCTCTTAATATGAACGTCGCGGGGTTTTTCGTAGTCATAACGGTTGAAGGGATCGGGTTTTTTGTGACGAGGAAAAGGTTCGGGGTATTCGCCCCAGTGGAAGAGCGCAGGAAAAGCGCGCGGGTGGTGGAGCATCAGACAGTCGAAGCAGCACCGCCAGCGGGGGTGGTCGTTGGCCATGCCCTCGTGCAGGAGTGACATGAATTGGGCGCGCTCGCTGGTGAAGTAGTTGTTGCTATCAGTCAGGTAGGGGTCGATTATGGTCTCGGTGAGGCGGATGGTGTGCGAGCGGCGGAGGGTTTGGGAGTAGTCGATGGCCGTGAGGAAGCCTTTGCAGGTGAGAGCCAAGCAGAGGCGCGACGCTATCGGCAGCCATTTGGCGATTTCGTATACGATGTCTTGCGGAACCCGATTGAGGGGGAAGGGTGGAGATTGGTCTTCCTGTCGTTGTTCCTGCTGTGTATCTTGCTTGGAGCCCCGTTGTCCCTTCTGCCGTCTGCGAGACGGAGAGAAAGCTTGAACAAGGTGATTAAGACGGACCATGGCGAATCCTTATCCGGTGTTCGGATAGCTTCAACTTCGCATCTTGTATGAGAAGGGAGACGCGCATCTCTCTTGAGCTGACGACCCTTCACATCACTTCTAGCGGCGGTCATTGTGACATCAGAGCGGTGAAGTCAACCGGAACTCTGGTATGCGCCGGGAGGTAAAAAATTGAAGGCTGGTTAGGATATGATAGACAAGAGGGGAAGTCTGGGAATGACGGAAGTCAAAAGACGGACTGAAGTCGAAGGATACCTGACCGGCCGGGCCGAATCTGATCAATCAGCTTCTCACGTCTAACCAAGTCCAAGCCACCGGTCGTAGATGATGATGCGTCCTGTTCTGCCACCAAGTCATATAATTACAAGATCAAAGTCTGAGTCATTTTCTGTATTGAGAGTTAATTGATCAGTGCCATGTACAGAAGAATCTCCAGTCGTCTCGGCAAAAGCCCGATCGACAAGCCTATACAGTATGTATCTCTGCATGGGCCCCAGTACCCCATATCCATATTCCTCCAGGGTTGTTGACACAAAAAAGATCACAAGAAAGACACAGAAAAGAAAAAAAAAAAAAAAAAAAAAAAGGAGAAAGAGAACAAGAATCCGCTGGCATGCCGGACTGACGAAAACAAGAACAGAACCGAGATGCTTGTGCGATCGATGGGAAATGCAAGGTGGCCGAGACACACGATTCAATGAAAGACGGGATTCAAAACCACTCCCAACTCCAGGGGGTCCGACAAGGAGAGACGTTGCCATGATCGAAATGAGTGTCGTAAAGAAGTCACGTTCATATGCTTTTTGACATCCTGGTCAACAAGGGCCAGCCACTTGTAAGCATTAAGGAGAGACCGTAAATATGCAAGGCATTAGGGGTGACGGTGGTGGTAAAAAGAGACGAGAAACGAGACAAGGGAGAAAGAACAAGGCGCCGAAAAGCATGAGGGGAGTTTTATTCGTTCCACCCCCACACCTGCCGCACAAAGTTGGCCATGTTGACCTTCTTGTTCTTCATGTCCAGCACCCAGGGATGTTCCAGCATCCGCCAGGGGGTTGCCCTCCGTGGAGGCTCTTTCTCGAGACTAGAACAAGCAAGTTAGTTGGAACGGGTTGGCGTCTCGGGAATGTCTCAACATACCAGCATTCAATAAAGTACTTGAAATTACTGGACCAACGGATCCCATGATCTTCTTCGTCTTTCAGCTTCGGAATCGGTTGTCGCACGATATAGGTCAGCAGGTCGATCAGACCAGCACGCGGCTGCATTTCGGTCCCGTCGGCCGGGAAGGGGAAGCGATGTTGGGCGACCTCCAGCAGGGTCACGCCGAGGGACCAGACGTCGGAGGTGATGGTGTACGATTGCCCGGTGATCCGTTCCGGCGCCATGTAGTAGGACGTGCCGATAAACGTGTTGGCGTCGCCTTTGGTGCCAAACTCGCCACTGACTCCAAAATCGCACAATTTCACCTGGCCATCGCGACACAGGAGGATGTTCGACGGTTTGATATCTGTCCGGGAATTAGTGGGGAGCAAGCGGAGACTCGAGCGGAAATCGAAATAAACCCACCTCGATGGATGATCTTCCGGCTGTGGAGATACGTCAACCCGTTCAACACGCCCTCCGCAACCTTGCCCAACACCTTCTCGCCCGTTCGACCGCCGAGCTTCTTGACCTCCTTGTAGATACTGTCCAGACTACCACCTTCGCAAAATTCCATCGCAATCGAGATGGTCCCCGTCGACTTGTCCATGAACGCTCCGTAGTACTTGCAGATGTGATCCGAGGCACAGTCCTTGTTGAAGTTCAGTTCTCGGACGATCTGCTTCTTCACATCTGGATTGGGATCGGTCGTGATGATCTAGATGGAATATTAGCACGGACTACGGGGGAGATAAGCGTCCCAGAGAGTTCCAGAGAAGAAGAGGTACTCACCTTCAAAGCAAACACGGTCTTTCCATCCTTCAACTTGCATCGGGTGACGGCACCCCCGGCACCTTCGCCCAAACTGCCCAACTCCACGATCTTCTTCTGCTCACTGGCAGCCAGCCAGCCTTCATCATCCAGGTCATCCGGATCCAGGGGCCTGCCCTTCTCCAAGCTCAACTTGTCCAGATCGGGGATCAGCGCGGTGACGCTATTCTCCCGCTCCATCGGGGCGGCCGCCTCGCGGTCGGAGTAGACGGAACTGATGGCGGACGAGGGATCGGGGGTGCTGCCGCGGGGTTGTCGGAGACCCATGGCGAACGACAGGGCGGAGTAGTTGGAGGACGAGGCCGAGGCGGGGCCACTGCCCGACCGCGATTGACCATTGGGTTCGTTCAAGCCCGAGGTAGCGAGGGAGAGCGGGGGCGGACGACCGTTGGCGACCTGGGAGACGTCCTTGCTGCTCCCCATGGGTGTCGCCAGTCGGAGCTGCGGCGGCGCTGGACGGGCGTTCCCGGGGCGCGACAGCTGGGGAGGACCGTCGGGGACGGGGGCGGCCACGGGAACGCCATTGCCGGGGACGGGACGAGCGTTGGGGGAGGGAGGAATGCCCAGGGTGAGTTTGGGGGCACGAGGGCTGCCATTGTGGGAGCGATTGCCCGGGACGGGTGGCTTGAGGAGGGGAACGGCGGGTGAGGATGACATGGCGAGATTGTTTTGCCTCTCACCCGGCAAAAACAACTCGTTGGGGTCAGCCAAAGTAGCCAGATCGGCGGTCTTTGAGGAAGACACTTTGAAAAGAGGGGGGACAGAAAAGGAGGCGGGTTTTTATAGAGGAACAAAGAAAGTCAAGAAAAAAAAGCAAAGAACGATTAAAACAGAAAAGCAGAAAAAGAAAAAAAAAAAAAGAGGCGGCGTCAGAGGCAGAAAGAGGGATCAGAAATGGGTGAACAAAGAGAGAAGAGCGAGAGTGTGAGAGAGTGTGAGGAGAGAGAGAGAGAGAAAGTCAGTCAAGCCGTGGGGCTGCAGCAACACGCGGCCAAGGTTGGATGAGAGGGGTCGATAAATGGCTGAGATCAGATAGGAACCATCGGACGGAGTCGTTCAGATAGAAAATGAAGCATGATAATCCAGTCAATCGACACAATCAAGATGGATATAAAAGTCAGAATAATCAAACAATCAATCAGTCTGTCCGATCAAGCGAATGTAGATGGAGGAGAGAAGGGAGCCTGAGGTGTTGAGCAAGAAAGAAGAAAGAAGTGGAGTGCCTGAGGTGTGACTCGATTGGCCCAGAAGCAATCAGTTGACTGGTACTTTGTCACTTGGCCACTTAAGTACAGAGGAGTTTACCAGATGATGTGTTGGATGGATGATGAAAGAGAGAGAACTCAACAGAGATCATCATCCCATCCCAGAGAATGCGACCGATGGTTTCCAGCGCAAGTCGGATCGTTATGATGCTATGCTGATGGAGCCGAGACGGTGGATCCGCTCTGTTTCAAAGTCGCTGACGGAGATGTCCCAGACTGGATGAGGCGCAGCAATTATTGATTGTGGATGGATATGCACGTCACTTTGGATGTGCCATTCTTCGTTTTCTTTCTGATCCACGGTGTCAATGTTTTTGAGCTCAAGTACCTACTATGTTAGGTACTTTGTGGCAGAGATATCAGATGGACTTGGTGGAGTGTGGTCCACGGTGAGTTTGATGGGGTGGGTGCCTGGGATCAGGCATCCACATAACCTTTAAGTTTCCAACTGAAACGGCCCAACTGGCTGCGACATGGGTATCAACATATCCCTACGTTCCTGCGTGAAATGTTTGATAGTCTCAGATGAGATATGATATGAAGAGTATCTAGTATTTACAATACTCCGGACGAAGGACAATTTGGCTTCTGACCGGTGTGGCTGTTCACCACCTATTGAGTTTGAACCCTCCACCGACCAGTCTGGCACCATGGTTAAGAAGTCTGACCAGGGCAGCTATATTCCCCATCAGCCACACTTCACTTCCACGTCCAACCACTTAGGTCTTCTCATCACAAGGATCAACCGAACTGAAAAAAAAAATTTATATATAATAGTAAAATGAAGATGAATAAAAAAGTGGCAGGCCACAAAAAAAAAGTTAGTCTGGATCCTGGTCGTCCCGGAAGGGGGAATCCCCCCGACGTTAGTAGGCTTCAAGCAAAGAGACCCCCGACGCGTCAGCCGGCAAAAACATGATGAAACCCAAGCACGTTAGGCTTCGACATTTGCTCTACATTGGAAAAAACAAAAGAGACTTGTAATAGACTCGGGCGTCAATCCAGACGCTTTGACTGCAGTGAGGCCAATGACAAGTCAGGATGACACGTGCGGACTTCAGCCCTGTGGTGATGAAACGGCAGCAGCGGCTTTGGTCGCAGCCATTGACATCATTCGGCGGCTGTATCTTGGTTAAGGTGATGAGTATTGTGACTGCATCTGGGAAGACCTTCCACTAGAAGTAAAGAATAAAAACAGCGCAAGAAATGACATCGGGGCAATCAAAGTCCGATTGACCCACTGGAAAGAAAACAAGAAAGATCAAAAAATAGTAGCCACATTGCACAGCCAACATTAATTTTCTTATCCGAGTCGGATATCAGTGTCGATGAAAAATGTGCAGCCCGATAGAGGGATACCCGTGGGACGCATCTCTAAAGAAAGAAACGGGGTCCATAAGGAGGAATAAAATGGATTGCCAAGAGGGCACCGCTTCCACTCCCCCCAGGCTCCAGCCATGAGGAACAATCAAAACAGCCCGTCATTATTAATGAGGGCCTGTTACGTGATTGACCGTAGTCGGTAACTCTTCCGAGGGTTTGACTTGGCTATCTGCCTATCTGTGAGATCAGATTGAAGGACGGAACATGTGGTAATCTTCATCATCCTGATGCTGGGAGCGGTCTAAATAGATAGTATACCCATAGGACGTGTGGTGTAAACCTCCCCCGTAGTCCACACCCTACTCAGAGTACTCCATAGTCCAGCTGGCACCCTTATCATGAACAAGGAGAGATTCCTCGGTAACGGACGGCGGCCGATCCTCGGTTGCAGCCCATCGCAACCAGACTTGTGCCCCCACTAGATCATCCTCGATCATCCCGGTTCCTGCATTAATAGGAAAGGTAGGCGGCCCCAGGCGACGCTCCTGGCGACGCCCCAGCTACTGTTAGGCTGTCAATTCATGACCCGGTGACTTGTCATGGCACGGTGTAGCAACCAGTGTCCACTGTCCAGCGAAGGTACTCATGACACACCACAATAGACTAACTAAATAGTACCCAGATAAACAGGCAGACAACTAACATGACCCAAAGATGGTCGCAAGAAAAGCTAGCCATGGTTAACAAACCTGGAAACGGTCGAAGCAGCGCACATCACAATTGCTGGCTGCGCTGCAGGGCTACTGGAGAAGGGGGGAGGGGAAAGTTCTTCTCTTCCCCTGTTGATCGGTGGAGACTCGCACATGTGGACACTGGACAATCCAGGTTTTCCCCTCTCGAGTCTTTTGTCGTATCGAGTGTGCTGTACGAGGATTGAGTAATATTATTGAACATTGTTCCACTACTTCCGTAGTAGCATCTCCTATCGACCGCTGCTCTTAACTTTCTCTATCTAAAGCCAAAGTTAAACAACAAGATACAGTATGCTATTTTTGTCCCCAGATAAACTACCAACTACCCCAAACTATATGATTCTAAAATCAGGGTTAAATTCAAAAACAAGGATAAACAACAAGAACCCGAATTAAGAAATGCAAGAAAAGTCTTGGTTCAACCCCTGAACGTGCGCCTCCCCCCGCCGCCCCTTTTCGTATACCTCGACTCTTTCGGCTTCCCCTACGCACGGAAGACTAGAAGGCCGAACGAAGAAGCCTTGAACTAGCCGAATTCTACAGAATCTGGAGAAAACGAGCCGGTCTAGACGTGTAGTCGGTGGATGTCGAGTGTCCACTGCGGTTCACCGCTATCTAACACTTATCATTGCTGGATGTAGCTACCGGCTGCCTTGTAGGTACGACGGTGTACTCTGGAGTGTGTGCACTGATATCCAGACATATGTTGTACACGGCACATGGCTGCCAATAGTCTGTCGATTGTCGCGACTAGACGGTGGAAGCCTGTCAAACGACGTGCATATCCATGCCACTCCTGAGTTTTAACCGTGGATATTCGAGATAATTGACCGACCACCAAATCCCTTTTACAACTTCTATATCCCAAACCCAAGCCTAGGCCCAATCCAACACCCGTGCGTTGAGAACCTATCCATATCCAGCCCCCAAAAGTAAACCCAACTATCAAACCTCAACACACCAGTCACTACTCACTACTCCGTACTAGTCAGTCATATAACCGATCAATCAGTCAAAATCACACAACGGTCCAAAAAAGTACCCGCACTTGACTGGGGCCACGCCGTAAAAGCCAAAATAAAAAAAAGGATTTTAAGAAAAAATAAAACACAAACTACTACGTAGTATGCAAGCCAACCGACGCCTCACCCCCTGATTCTTAAACCTACGACCCCAGAACAAGACGGCGATTTGAACCAAACAGGGATAAGCTTTAGCTCTTCGAAGTGTGGCGCAAGCCGAGCGTACAACCACGCCTATCCCCCCCTCGATGGGCATCTAGACTCTCGACCCCCCGTTGTTCTATGGGATGGATACGTTGGCGTAAGGCTCGGAGATGAGAAGCTGCCGCTGCGTCCGTGCGTGCGCTACGCGGCGCTGCAGGGCGCCATCCTCGCCTCGTTCAACCTTTCGAAGAGAGGGTATCTCGCCGGGTAAGATCGTGGGATGCATGTTGGTAGTTTAGTTTATGCATGAGGTGGAGGATTGAGAATGGGTGTATTCTGTTACTATGGTTGGGCTACGGAGGGAGATACTGGTTAGCCGAGTATTGTACGGTCGGAGTCTTCCGCGGTGAGGGATCTAATTGTCGGTGGGAATATATCCTGATCAGTTAATTGGTTGCTCAGGATTATACCCAGACATAGGGCTTGCACGGATTCAGATGAGTACGGAGAGTCAGATTGGACAGTAATCCGGAGGACTAGGTTCATTCGCCACAGACAAAGCCAGGGAACAATCCCACCTAACAATGGCCAAGATTATAAAACAATAATCAAATACAAATTAAGAAAAGAGGAACAAGAAAGGAAAGTCAGGAAGGGGAAAAAAGGAAAGGATGATAAAAATGGCAGCAGGAAACAGGGGGAAGTGGATATCGATCCACCTAGATTCCAATCATTCGTCTAGAAGCGACAGGCAAAGACCCACAGCGGGATATATCCAGAGACATGAGTGGCTCGTGGCGTCAGGAACGGATCCTGCTGGTCCCACCAGTAAACTGTCATTGGCTGTGTAATGGACCTGAAACGAAGTCTAACTGGGGAGGGGTGGTTCAACGTCTGGTGGCTTGCCCGTTCCCCTGAATACTATGAACTTGTTCTTACCAGGGTATTATCCGTCCAATGAGTGGGGGAATTACCTGCAGGGGAATATATGCAGTCTCTGATTCAATATCAAAGGGTGAGATGAGGGTGGTACACTGAAAAAAGGTGGTACAGATAACCCTGAGATGATGGGATCATCACCGCATACTCCAGGAGACTGGGGGACACTGTGAGGACACTATTGTCCCCAGTCTGGCAGTCCATGACAGCACATCAAGTTCCAAGGAGTTGAGAGAACTGAAAACAGCAAAGGACCGACAGATCAACACCAGCTCACTTCGCATGCGCCAGACTAACCCCGACACTAGTGAGTTAGTGATCGCGTAGTTGATCCTGTTCAAGTCTGCCTCCACCAATGATAATCCCATCGATCCATCAGACGGATCCCACGAGGTCAACCGAGTCCGACGACTCACCGCATCCGTCTCCATCATTTGATCGGGGAATGGATGATTGACTTTGAGTCTAGTTGACTAGTTGGATGGTAACTGGGGCTCCCCTTTTTCTCTCTCTCGACGGAGTATTCCTGTTGTTTTTTAGATTATATTATTATCATTTTATATTTTTTTTTCTACTGTACTATAATTATAATAATAATATTATTTTTAAAAAACACCCTGAGACGATCTCTCCAGGGTAATCTCCCAGGCCATACAAAGGTGTCCGGTTCCCCCGTCTGCCTCCATCTTTTCTTTCTATCCGTTCTTTCTTCCCAAGCCCCAAACTTTTTACTGCTTGAAGCATTTACGCGTTTGACTTCGGTCTGCCACTCTTTTTATACCCCCCAACTACCAACACTCTCTTTTTAATTCAAACCCCCACCTTAAACCTACCTTGACGGTTTTATTTTTTTGCAACCCGCAAACTAAACACAAAAATCACATTCAAAATGCGTTTCACTGCCGCCACTGTTGCCCTCTTCGCCGGCCTTGCCGCTGCCCTCCCCAACGGAGACGTCGAGACCGTCTACCAGACCGAGGATGTGACCATCACCTCGTGCGGTCCTACCGTCACCGACTGCCCCGGTAACCAGGCCCCCACCTCCACCCCCGAGGGTGCTGGCGCCGTCACCCCCAGCAACCCTCCCCCGGTGGCCACCACCTCCACCGAGGCCTCCGAGGTTGCCAGCAGCACCGCCGTCCCCAGCAGCAGCGAGGCCGTGCCCCCGGTTGCCCCCACCAGCGCTCCCGCTCCCCCCAGCGCCCCGGCTCCTTCCCTGTCCACCTCGTGGCAGAAGTTCACCACCTGCGTGCCCCAGGTCAGCTCCAAGCCGGTTATCGTTACCGTCTCTGCTCCCGCTCCCACCCAGCCCGCCGGCGGCAAGCCCTCCGTCCCCGTCGTCCCCACTGGCGGTGCTTCTTCCTCTGCGGGTGCCATCCCCAGCGGCAGCGCGACGTACGTTTATCATCCCTTCTCCCCTTTTTATCAACTGCCCCATCTAACAAGATTGCAGTCCCTCCACCTCCGCCCCTGGCTCCCTCTTCACCGGCGCTGCCAACACTGTCAGCGGCTCTTTCGGCCTTGCTGGCGCCGCCGCCGCCGCCGCCTTCTTCCTGGCTTAGATTCCCTTCTTGTCTATAGTGTAACCCCGGGATCCCTCTCAGTTTGAGTCTGGGCCTCGAACCTCGCTATATACCCTGGCGGGGGAAACTTGTCCAGGACCAAGTGGAAGTGGAGTTGTGTTTATAAGGAGAGACGTGGAGAGAGCGGACGAGGGGGTATGTTATTTAGCTTTCATTTTTTTGTGTTGTGAACCTTGTGGTTTGGAGGAAAGTATAATCCGATTCTTTGCCTGATATCTTTTTTTTTTTATATCTCTTACTTTTACTTATTTTTCTGCCATTCTTGACTCTTGGAATATGTCCTATCTGGACTGCTTCGGAGGAGTTTGTGTGAAGCATGCGCATGCAAGCAAGCCTGGCTGGTTGGATACGATTTAATGTAAACCATGAACGCTTTCACAATCTTCCTGTAGGGGCAATTTCCAATTATTATTTCTTCCTAAAACATGAATTTTGTATACTTGTGATTTAATCTGTATATTTATTTCTATATCGAATGTATGAAGCATTTACACAATTTCCAGTACGTAGTACGCTGTTGGGTAGATACAGATGCATGGACTCATCAGCTGTAAAAGCAAGGGGCAAGGCAAGGCGGTAAGGAGCGCAGCGGTGCAGCCTCGTCTCACTCCTCTCGTCTCGCTCTACCTATTGTCTCCCCCTGAATATCCCTCCCCTAACCACTTAGGGTAAGATTCTCGGGCACTCGGACAGTCAATACCCGGGCCGGCTACCTTAAATGCTGGTATTCCACGAACTGTTAATGTACGCTGTACTACATAGTACTACATAGTACTACATAGATTGTAAGATAGTTTATGTTTATATAATCCAGCATTATAAAACATCAACTTAATGTGTGCATTGTGTGCTCGGTTCTCTGATAAAATCAGATGGGACGTTGCTATCTACCAGGTGGTATGGAATAGAGTAGTAAGTGACAGGTGAATTTCCACATTCACCGCCAAAGTGATCCTGTGGTGCAGGGCTAATATATTCTGCTTACATGAGGTATATAGTACCTACTGCTAAGGGAGCCTGCTAGTGGGGTCAGACCGTCAAACACCCCATTCGATGGTGGACTGGGCAGGAAGATTGGAAAGTGATGGTGACATTGCTGTACCCTGCTTATTTACCACTACCACCTGGCAGGGTGCCTTGCCAGCTGGAGACTAACCTGGTGCCAGGTTGTTCATATTTACCTCTTTAGGTAAAAGGAGGAAAATTCAAAGTTGCCCTGCTTTTATCCTCCCGAGTTTGTGTTCATGTATACTACCCGAGTAGGCAAATGGATCAGAACCCTGCTGACCCCAGTGACTGTCTTCTGGGTTTGAATCATTTGATAGGTAGAGTGCTAATGCCATCTGCGGAGATTAACCAGCCATTACCATTCTAGGGGATTGCTGCGATCTGCCCGTCAACCTTAGCTGGCTGAGCTATCTATCACACAGCGCTTACTGTCCCTAACTACTCTCCCGTGATGCGACTAGTCAAGTGATGATGTTTTAAGGCATGTTTCATGTTATGGCTTGTTTTTTTTTTTTGTTTATTGTATGTGTGCACGGTTGTTTTTTTTTTCCACGGAGGACTGTGCCAGACTGAGAAGAGCAGGCTGAATGGATGGATCCTGATCCTTTGCAGGAGGAGGTTTGTCTGGTAGCGAGGCACTGTTGGCATCCTTTTGGGTCTGTTGAGCTGGCACTGCTTTGATGTATGCAGTCATTGTGGTTATACTTGTTATGAGGATAGAAAGAGGAAGAGTAGTAGTGATAACAGTAATAGTAGTAATAGTCATAGTAATACTGGTAGCAGCTACAGTATTATGTTCGTAGTATATGAGTTCATCGCAGGATGTTTCATCGACGTTGCTAAATCTACTAGACCATAGGCGAGATAAATCACCCGAACCCTACTACCCCTCCTATATCACACTAATGAGCTAATGACAGGATCAGAACAAATCCAGATCTGGAATGCTCGATCTAACCGAGGAATCTTCCATCCATCTTCTAGAAGTCGCTCTCCCTGTCAGCAACTCAGCTAAGCACAGATACACAGTTTGTCATATCAGCAACTATCCAACTCCCTGCCCCCTAATATGCGGTGATCCCCCAGAAACAGAACATGACCGACTATAATAAGAAGTAATCATTATCATCAGTAGCTCCGCCCATCTGCCAGCCAGCCGCCATCCGCCATCCGCTCATCAAAGGATCGGACCCATCGGGGAATACTGTCGGTAGGGCTGCGCCGAAAGGGGCACTGCCGTGGCTGTGTTGCGTTAGGGCCTTGGCTTTCTTTCCCGCGTTGACGACAAAACGCCCTTTCGGGTATATGATGGTGAGGCACTCGTCTGACTTGGGTTTCTTTGTGAAGTAGTATATTAATGATACCTATAAATATGATTATAATTATATCAAAACTTCAATTGTAAACGCATATAATGGATTGATATGAGGAGTTGTTGCTACACAAAGGCAAATATATGATTAGACAAAAACGTCAAATCCTTTGACACGATCCTTTGAACATGACGTGACGTAGAGCGACCTCCGTCGGCCACTCCGATCCTGACCCCCATCTCGTAACATACTACTGCTATTCTCTGTCCAACTTCGCCTCCCAAGTTCCAACAAACGCGACACGATCGCGGGGAACCCCGCTGACATTTCCACCCTCGGTAGGTGAGCAGTCACAGAAATCATCTCGTCCACCGACAAAACTTGACTCGACAGAACTAGACTCAAAGGAGTAGTTACTGGTGTTTTCCATTTGATCCTTCGTCGGACTATCCGGTGGGAATGCCCCCCAGTTTTGTACCAAACGGGAAAAAAGGACGGTTCGTGTTGAGCCTTAGTCTGTCGAGAAAAGGAAGGGGAAAAGAAAGTGAAACGGGTAAAACGCACCTTGTAAAAATTGAACGTGGGAATGATAGAAAAAAATAAAATAAAATAAAGGGGGCGCATGTTGGGGGTTTGTGTGTTGGATGGCGATTATAGTTGATGGCGATGCTGAATATTTTTAATGTTGGTGCTTGGCTGTGGCCATTGTTTTTTTGTTTGCACTGCCTGATCCTTTGATACTGTAGGCGTTCTGCGTTGGGCCTTACCTTACCTTACTTATAGTATTGTATACGCTCCCAACCGACACACGCCTGTACTTATAGAGCTTCTAGACAAACAGTATACAGACGCCTTGGTGGAATTCCCTCACCTACTGACCGGAAATTGAGACCTGCCCGGTTGTATCCACAATTGCATCCACAACGCATCATTTCTACGATCCATCGGAGTGATCCTTACTGGGACGACGCCTTTGCCCGGTCATGATCACCTTATAATATACACTGACAGACGACCACACCGTCCACAACAACCTTCCACTTCCAATCCAGTCATATCAACAGGGGGAGAAGAGATATCAGGACAGGAACAAAGAGACGATTCAAAATGGACCTCTCCTCCCTCGAAGGCCCCCCAATCCCAATCACTCGCCTCAGCGACTCCCCCTCACCACCCATCTCGCCCTTCAACGACCACGACCTTGCAACACAGGACATCCCACGCATCCAACTCGATCTCAACCTCCCCGCCGACATCACCTGGGATCTCAACCCCATCACCACCCCCAACCCTACCAAGCACACCTACCAGCCTCCTCCAACCCAGCAACAATCGACCCCCAGCTGGAGCGGCGTCGAAACCCTCTGGGAAACCACCTACTCGCGCCCCAGCAGCCGCAACGGCCTCCACAACGACTCAGACGACTCCTCCCACCATCCCTCGCAACGGACGCTCTCCCCCGCTGCCGGAGCAGGAGCCTCCTCCCGACCCAGCCACAGCCACAGCCGCAGCGAAAGCAGCGCTCACCAGCAGCTCGTCTGGCTTGACGACGAAAACATCTGGGTGTTCGTGAACTCCGCCCCCGCATCGCCGGTATCACGACCGTGTTGGGCGAGCCACCCCACCCTGGCGCACTCGCGCTCCATGGAAAGCACCACCTCATCCGCCTCCTCCTCCACCACCCCTGCCCACATGAACGCCGTCGACCGCACGCCGAGACTGCGCGACAGCGCCGTGCTGGACGCGCCGGATATGTCGCTCCCCGCGGCGCTGTTGCTACCGCCACCACCTCCGCCGTACGAGAGACATATCTACGATCGCCCGCTCCCGCCGCTACCACAAGAGGCGGGGGCAGCTGGCAGTGGCGGCGGGGGAGGACGCGAGGGCCGAAGGGGGTCGAGGTGGGCTGCTGTGGCGAGGAGGATTAATCGGGCTGATTGATCTTTTTCTTACTTTCTATTTCTGGCTTTCTGAAGAGAAGCGGAAGTGTTCTGTACAATATGTACTATTACTATCTGTGTCTATGTGCAGGGTGATACTATTCTATTTTGATGATGTCTACGAGCGATGATTAGCGGTTTCTTCCATTTTCTTTTTCACTCTTTTATTTCTTTCCTTTTGTTTTCAGGCTGTGTCACCTAGCGGTGTTGTTATTGCCCCCTTCTTCAACTGTACATACATGAAACTTCCCTAACCAATTCAATATACCATCTACCTACATACGACTCGAACCCAAAAGACAAGAAAGCTATATTAAGACATCGCGTGTTAGGGCTCACCAGCAGGCCTAAGCAGGGGCTGAGCAGGGAATAGCTAGCTAACCAAGCACCCCATAAACTGAGTCAGACAGGGCTCCCCGTATCCATTCTCTCTGACCCTACCTGTTCACGTGTCTATTTCCCTAGCTAGGAATGACATGACATAGCATAGCGCCGATAGTGGAAAATCGAAAGGAAAAGTCGTGTTGATCGGGTTTGCTCCACTGTCAGATGAAGATCTGTCGGCGATCATCTTTATTATTAGTAGTGGCAGTAGTACACCGTATTTTCAATCTATTTCGATTAGTGGGGATTGGATTAGGTAGTTATTGTTGGCTAATTAATTTCCTAGTTAGTTAGTTGGTAGTTGATGATGTTGGTTGCTTACTTGTCGTCCGTTTCTTAATGCTTATGATCGCTATTTGGTCTATTTATGTTTTGCTACGGAGTCACCAATAGAGCGCGATGCTGGATTATAGCCACAGCCATGGACACGCCCCACTACAGAGACGAGCACGCGACTCAAGAACTACGGAGTATTCCCCATGTAGATCAAAAACTCGACCCAGGCGATAAACAAACAGATAGTTACCAACTAATCAATCAATACCTAAGCAAAAACAAACCGCCACCAACAGCCCCCTTCACATATCCGACTCGTAATCCCAACCCCATAGCAGCCTCCACACAAGAAGCCATCACCCCAGCCTCCTCTTATCTGGCCCCCTGATCCCAACGATCGTATCTTTTGCCTTCGCTCGCTCTCTATCTCCGGAAGTTCTGACCCCGTCGCTAAAGGCCCCATCCGATCTGCCCCTCAGCACGTCCGCAGAGCCTCTGTCCCCACTGGACACGTACATCGATGCGCAGCGTCTCCGCCGCAGACTACCGCGTCTGCGCCGCGCACGGTATATCCGCGAGCGGTACGAGGGACGGCGCTCAGATCAGTCGTGTAGGCGGGGTGTCAGCGTTGAGCTTTGCGATGCGATTTTGATCATATGTGGCTTTGGAGAGGGTGTTGGCTATGATGATATTGGGGTCGCTTGTAGAATAGACATCTGTCATACTGGCCTCAGAATACGGTGCTTTGTAGTTTGTGGGGTTATATTGGTAGATGGTTTATGAAAGTGGTGGGTTGCTTGCTGCTGCGCGGAAGGTAGTCTGTATTGTATTTGAAGGAGTACCGATTAGAGTAGTTGGGTGGACTGATCTAATAATTAAACTAAAGTAGCTGAATAACTAATTGACCAAAACAACGGGAGAAGATGGTTTGGCTGTTGGTTTAAAAGGAATTTTCTGAGAAAGCTGGTATGGCTGGCTTAGCTGCGGGTGTAGAGATGATTTTCAAGGCAGCTCTTTCATTGTGTAGGTTTATAGCAGGGGAAAGGTGGCAAGTACTGCTTCTTCTTATAGCTATTTTCCTGATTTTTCCTTGTAATATTAGACATGTACAAGTATCAACTATAGATTGACTCGCTGTTCATATATCATCCTGGTATCTTGGCATGCAACTTAATCAAAGTCTACAGGAGCTTGGTTTAGGGAACCAGTCTCTGCTGCAGGTAGTTCAAGGATCAAGATGTTTGTTACTTCTAGTCGCATTTTAGGAGGGAACACTGATTTGATAATAAAGTTATGTAATGTGTAGTGAGTGTCTAACAAGTTGTTCTGTTTCTCGAGGAGACCTTCCCTATCCTGTCAGCCAGCATGTATGAGGATAAGACCATTGTCTATGATGTCTTTGATAGTAGCATTGTTTAATAAAGTTCAGATATTGTCTCTACATGGAATCATCGTTAACCAATAGTAAGTGCTTAACTGGCTAGGCTTTCTCAAATGAACCTGTTTTGCGATCTTCCAAGTCTAGCCCTCAGCCATAGCTCTTATACTACTAGTTAGATGAGCACATCTAGCAGATCAACCAAGATATTTCATAATGAATATCCACAGCTTTACTCAGAATAGAAGTCTATACTCCTTGAATAATAGACAGACCACCTGTTTCAATCCTCATGCTTGTCAACAATATCAACAATAAGACATGAAACAACACGACATCACCATAACCTGTGAATTTCCAGAGCTCGCCGAGACCAACGTCTCGGCGACGACTATATGTATGACAATTTCCCTTCTTCTCTTCTCTTTCTATTCTTCTCTTCTTCCCTACTCTACTCCTCATCTACGATCCATTACTTATCATCAAGCCGTCATCCACCAATCCACATATCCATCATCAACCCACCCTGCTTCCATTACAGAGTCACTCTACAGTACTCGGATATCTTTTACCATTCTAAGACGACAGACTCATCAAATAACAGTTCCCAGGGAAACTCTACCATTCTCAAGGAACAAAACAAGTAAGAAAGCAAGAAAGAACACAATGGAGTCAACCCAGGAAGTAAATTACCTCGATCAGAAAATCGCCCTCCTTCTCCACAGCTTCGAGCACGGTGACTTTCATCCGGGTCTCTTTTCTTCAAGTACTACTGCTTCTGCATCTGGTTCTGCTACATCTCGTGTGGTGTCTGTTGGTAAGTAATAACCTACTATATATCTCCTAATCTTTCTGTCTATATTTATGTTTCTCTCCTGTATTCCACCCTCGATTTATATCAGAGTGCTGGTGTGGGTGTATCATCCCATCTATACATCCCTTTTCACATTGTGGATTTCGAGTATAATACTAACAACAACAAACCAGTCCCAGCCCCCAATGAAAACTGGCCAACCCTACCCCCCATCCTCCGGGAGAACCTCCTCGTCAAAGCAAAACTACTCCTGACGTCTGTGGGTTACGGGCTGCAGATGGCGCAGTATGAGGAGTTGGCTGTGTCGATCTATGGCGATGGTCGTGGGGTTGTTTCTGGTGCGTTACTTTTTTTTATTCTTCATCTTTTCTCCCAAAGGGGGGAACGAAAGGACGTTTTGGTACAATAATGTGTGCAGTTACTGCTTTCAAAGAAAGTTTGGATTCGTTGGCAAGGGCTGCTATGTCGGAAAGACTTTCGTGGTAATGCGAGAGGCAGTTGACTATTGGGGCGGGATACAATAGCAACAATGCAGCCACAGACAAAGCCACAGACACAGATACAGACACAGATTCAGTCGAAGATACAAAGACAGACACAGACACAGGAAAAAATCCAAAGACAGACTCCACCCTCACCACCCTCGAAGAAAGAGTCCGTCGAAGCCTCCCACTCCTGAACGAGCTCCAAACCCTCCTCCAAAACGCCAACACCAGCACAGACACAAACACCGCCTGGGCCAAAGAAGCCACAAGAATAACCTCCCTCGCAGCACCCCCCAAAGTCTACATCGCAGTCACAGGCAACACCGGCACCGGCAAATCGTCCCTGATCAACGCACTCATCGACGAAGAACGCATCCTGACAACGAACTGCATGCGCGCCGCCACAGCGGTGGCGATCGAGATCGCGTATAACGCCGACAGCGCCGTGCGGTACCGCGCGGAGATCGAGTTCGTCACTGCCGCCGAGTGGGAGAGGGAGCTTGTAGCGCTGAAGCAGGCCCTGCGGGCGGAGGAGGACGCCGTCGCTGTGGGACAGCTTGCGAGCGACTCGGAGGCTGCCGTCGCGCTGGATAAGATTCGCGCTGTGTATCCGCATTTGAGGACGGCTGGGGATGTGCTCGGTGCGGAGGTGGGGATTTTGATGGCTTCGCCGGCGTTGCGGGAGAGGTTAGGGGGGAGGGTTTTGCTTGGGGAGGATGATGTGAAGTTGTTTGCGAAGAAGTTGAGAGGGTTTATTGATAGTCGGGCGGGGGGAAAGAAGAGGAAGAAGTCATCTGGGAAGGAAGGGGAGGCGGCGGCGGATGAGGGAGGTATCTGGCCGCTGATTCGGGTTGTTCGCGTGTTTCTCAAGTCCGCTGCGTTGGCGACTGGTGCCGTGCTGGTTGATTTGCCAGGTGTTTATGACTCGAATGCGGGGCGAACGGCCGTGTCGCTGGAGTACAAGAAGCGATGTGCTGCGCACTGGGTCGTGGCGCCGATTAATCGGGCGGTCGACGATAAGGTGGCGCATGAGCTGCTGGATGATAGTTCCCGGATGCAAATGCACATGGACAACGCATTCAACGATATCACTTTTATTTGCACCAAGACGGACGACATTTCTGTTGCGGAGGTGCAGGAGTCGCTGCGGCTGGAGGAGTCGGCCGTCGAGTCAGATCAGGAGCAGTTGACTCGGCGCCAGGAGCTCCAAGCGCGACTGACAGAGCTGTGCATGAAGCGGGACATCATACAGGATGAACTGGAGGCCGTGGACGACAGTGTGGAGAAGCTTGAGGCACAGCTAGCAAAGACCCCAACCGACCTGTCGGAAACGTCGCCCAACAAGAGGAAGCACAGCGACATCACTCTGTCCGGCTCTGTGACTCCTGAGGGGGATGGGTTCCCAACAGTCGAAGCTTCCCCCGCCTCTAGGCGAACGTCAGAGCAATCGAGTCGGGAACAGTTGACTACGCATTATGCGTCTGTCAAAAGCAAGCAGAAGGGTCTGAACGCCCAGCGGAAGCAGCTCCGACAAGAGGTCACGATAGCCGAGGAGGAGCTGCGCACCCTGGGCGAGCTAAGCGAGCAAGGCAAGGCACGCAGGGAGCAGGCAAAGCGGCAGTGCATCGAAGCACGCAACACGTACTCCAAGCAGGAGATCAAGCGCGGGTTTGTCCAGATCCTGCGGGAGACAGACCAAGAATTGTACGAGTCGCCGTCGCGGCCGGCTCGCGACTACCGTGCCGCGGAGGAGCAGCTGCCCGTGTTTTGCGTGTCGACTCGCGCTTACCAGTGGATGCAGGGCCGCATGCCCAAAGAGTCGGTGGTCGAGGGATTCACAACGCTCGAGCAGACTGGAATCCCACAGCTGCAGCAGCATTGTATCTCGCTGACGGAGCGGGCGCGCGAGGCGGCGGCGCGGCGATTCCTGGTGGAACTCAACCGTTTGCTGCAGTCGCTGTCGGTGTGGACGACGCCTAACCCGTCCGCGGCGAAGCTGTCCGAGGAGCAGCGTCGTGCTATCGAGGTGGGATTTACACAGGCTGGTGACGATCTGAAAGACGTGCGTTACACCCTTTTTGACCAAGACGATACCTGTCAAGCGAGACTGACCGGTGCAGGCATGGCAGGGACACCGAGCCCAGTTCGGGCAGAATCTCAAACAAGCCATCGATGTGGTGATCGCAGCCAGGATCCGTACGAGAACCATCCCTCCCTCCCTCCCTCCCTCCCTCCACCACATGCATCGACCTCACTAATCACGGCGCAGCGGACGCCCTTGCCCGAGGCCAGGAGAAGTTCCCCAGGGCGGCCCGTCGGTGGAACACAACAATGCGATATAACACATACCAAGCAATCTGCCGCGGAGATGGGGTGTTTGGCCGACACAACCTCAACCAGGAATTGGCGAATCTGGCGCTGAGGAGGCTGGTCGCTGCCTGGCGGGCTGTGTTTGACGAAGTGGTGCCGCAGCTTACGCTGGACCTGCAGCACGAGCTGGACCGATCCCTCCGCCAATTCCACACAGCCGCATTGGCCTCTGTCGACAAAACCCCGGCCTCGGTCAGTCAACGACTGAGTAGGATCAAGGAAGCTACGGCCGAGAGCTTCGCACAACACCTCCGGACGACGGAGGAGGGGATCCGTAACGGGTCCAAAGACCCGCACCGAGGGTTTGCGGAGAGCATTGCGGAGGGACTGAGAGGGACTTACCAGGCGTGTGCAAACCAGCATGGTATGTGTATCTTTATTATTTTCTACAACTACTATTTCGATGATTATTATGTCCAGAAAGGATATGGATAGGGTTCACTGACCCACGCAGGCCGGGGAACCCTGCGACGGATCCACAGGATCATGTCGGACACGGCGCGAACCCGCAGCCAAGCAGTGTTCCAGCACAGCACGCTACGTCTAATTTCAGATCTGGCGACGCTACAGCGCAACAGCGACTCGCAGCTGCAAAACATCGAAGCCACGTTCACCGGGGTGGTGCGCGACTACCACGCGGCCCTGGTGGCACCACAGATCCAGCAGGCGACGGCGTCCCAGGCGCAAATCAAGACGGCGGTTCAAACCCTGGTGGAGAAGATGGAGACGACGTTACAGCTGGAGGCGATCTTGACGCCGTCTTCTTCCCCTACTGTGACGAAGGAAGAAGATGTGGAGGCGACGGACGACGGTCATTGATTGGGGGGGGGGGCTTTGCTCTGGTTGTGCATAGCACCAAGAACGATTGGTTGAGTAGAAGTGGATTGCAGGGGCCAATGACGGGTGCCAACTTGGTCTGTTCATGATCTTCCCTTTTCTGTTTCGGTTTCTCTGCCTTTCTATTTGACTGTTTTTTTCTTTTTCCGTTGGGTTGACGTGACGAGGTTGATGATCGTCCGGATGGGTTCTTGGAAATGTGACGAATGAGAAAAAGGTCCCCTCAACCATTCATCCTCCAGACCGTTTTCTTTCCAGATCACAATGATCGCTGTCGACTGGTATCCAGATCGAAAAGAACCCAGGAAACCAACAGGACGAAAGGAAAAAGAAAAACGAAGCACATGGATCGAAGTGGAGGGAAAGGCAGAGAAGCGGTGGAGTGGCCGAGATATGCAGCTAAAACATCGTCCGGACACGATTCCTCCAGCCTCTTGAATTAAATCGATCCCCATCAACCGGCCATGAGCCTCTTCAACCGCCCTCTTTCCTGTATTCCCCATATCTCCTCCATGTCCATGTTGAATGTTCCTGTTGAGTGATGTTGCGTTGAGAGTCGCCAGTTGACCGTTGACCGATAGAAACGCGCGATATATGCTTAGGTAATCTTTCCACCGCCTTCGCTGTCCTTCGATCCGGGCCCGACCAATCAGCGACCATGGTCCAACTTTTGCCGACGCTTTTCTTTCGATCCAAGAAATCATCGCCATCTTCATCTTCACCTCCTCCTCTCCAGCATTCTTCTTCTTCTTCGACTCCGACTCCGACTCGACATTCGGCTCCACCTCCTCCCCGCTCTCATCCTCCTTCATACCCGCCTCATCCTCCTCCGTACTCATCTTCCTCCCCTCCGGTTCCCCCTCCCAAACCGACTCCTCCCAAGAAGAAGAATTCTCCTCCCCGCCATCCTCCTCTTGCGGCGTCGCCTGCGACTGCAACGACCCCTTCCTCGCCCTCTTACACGCATCTTCGGTCCGCCTCCACACCGACAGCGCCTCCCGTTGACCGGTTTCAGCATTGGACCAATCCCCCGCCCTATCAGAAACCGAAGAAATCACTGACCCGGAGGAAACGTCGGGATCCCGATCTTCATCCGCTGAACCTTCCGCCTGACGAGCTGCGTCGATTATCCGCCATGGCCTCATCGGGTGCCCGCAGCTCCATGGACGTGGACCCGCAGACTCCCTCCACCGACACCAACGGAGTCAACCAGAACCGATCGCCCACGCCCCCGCCTCACCGTTCCAACGGAGACACCCCCGAGGCCGACTCCTTCAAACTCGCCGGTAACAAATTTTTCAAGGATGGCAACTACTCCCGGGCGATCGAGGAGTTTTCGAAGGGTATGGTGCTTCATTTCTTCTTCTCCATCCCATGTCTCCTTGTTATGTTCATGTGTTCAGTATGGTACTGACGACGTTAGCCCTCGAGATCAACCCCTCCTCCGCCGTCTACCTCTCCAACCGTGCCGCCGCTTACATGAGCGCCCACAAATACTCCAACGCCCTGGCTGACTGTGAACGTGCTCGGGAACTTGACCCCGCCAACTCCAAGATCCTCTACCGTCTCGCCCGCATCCTGACCAGTTTGGGTCGCCCCGCCGAGGCCTTGGAGGTCCTGAACCGCATTGAGCCCCCCGCCTCTGCCACGGACAAGGCCACCGCGGAGAAGATGCTGCGCTTCGTCACACAGGCCCAGGAGACCCTGCGCGAGGATCGCGGAGTCTCCATGGTGCTCTTCTGCTTGGACCAGGCCCGCCAGCTGCTGGGCTCGGGCGTCAGGGAGCCGCGCGCGTGGTCGCTGTTGGCCGCCGAGGGTCAGCTGAAGCTGGCCAACGACAACTCGCTGGGCAAGGCCCAGGACATCGCCATCAACCTACTACGGGACAACAGCCAGGACCCCGACGCCATGATGATCCGTGCCCGCGCCTTCTACGCCATGGGCGACACCGATCAGGCGCTCAAGGTGCTGAAGATGGTGCTGGGCCTGGATCCCGACATGAAACAGGCCATCCGTCTGCTGCGCTCCGTTCAGAAGCTGAAACGCACCAAGGAGGCCGGCAACGACGCCTTCAAGGCGCGTGACTACCGCGGCGCCATCGACCGCTGGTCCGAGGCGCTGGCCGTCGACCCCTCCAACAAGGACATGAACGCCAAGATCCTGCAGAACCGCGCGCAGGCCCACATCTACCTCAAGGCTTACGACGAGGCCGTCGCGGACTGCACCGAGGCCCTCCGTCTCGAGCCCGGCTACATCAAGGCCCAGAAGGTGCGCGCCAAGGCCCACGGCGGCGCCGGCAACTGGGAGGAGGCCGCGCGGGACTACAAGGCTGTGGCCGAGGCCAACCCCACCGAGAAGGGCATCCAGGAGGACATCCGCCGGGCCGAGTTCGAGCTCAAGAAGGCCCAGCGCAAGGACTACTACAAGATCATGGGCTTGGAGAAGGATGCGTCCGACCACGAGATCAAGAAGGCCTACCGCAAGCTGGCCATCAAGTACCATCCGGACAAGAACCAGAACGACCAGAAGTGCGACGAGAAGTTCAAGGAGATCGGCGAGGCCTACGAGACGTTGATCGATCCTCAGTATGTTTCCCCCCTTGAGTTGATAATCAGGATATAATACTAAACGATACCAGGAAACGCGCGGCCTACGACAATGGCGATGATTTGATGGATCCGGCCGACATGTTCAGCGGTGGCGGCATGGGTGGCATGGGCGGCTTCGGTGGTGGCTTCGGTGGCATGGGAGGCATGGGAGGAGGCACAAGCGTCAACATCGACCCCAGCGTCCTGTTCAACATGATGAACGGCGGCGGCGGGTTCGCTCAAGCAGGCGGCCAGCGCGGCGGCTTCGGCGGATTCCCCTTCTAAACTCCTTCTCTCTCTTCTTCGATTCCCCTCCTTTGATATCCCTGCATATATTGCATCTACATCATCATACCGTCCTGTGGATGGTACCTGGACCAAAGGTCCCAATCCGACAAAGAAAAAAAACGAACGAAAAGAACAAAAAAGAGCAAAGATATTTGCATATGAATGCTGCTGCGGTACCGGTACCTTACGAATGACTGACTGACTGACTGACTGACTGATTGATTAATTGATTGACTGATTGATTGATCGATACTAGCTGTTGTTATGCACCTGATAGACTTTTCTTATTTCATTTCATTTCTTTAATTTTTTTTGTCATGCTACTACGGTATCTATCATCTATCGATCATCTACACATTGTCAATTGTCATTTGTCGTCTACTTGGCTTTCTCTTTCTTTCTCTTCCCTTATGAAAGATCAAGATATAAAGAGAAGAAGCAAAACTGGGTTTTATTGATATGGATGGACGTTATTTCTACAAGATCGGGGTTATTCTATTCTACTTTATCTTTCTTTCTGATTATTGGTCGCAACCTAGTGGGACTGGCTGATTGGCGTTATCTTTCTAGGTATTCTACACATTTCAATACGTTTCATTTTAATTTCCTTTCCTTTACTCGACTTTAATCCCATTTTACTTATTTAAGATCTGTCTTCTTGATATAATGTGTGCAGAATAGGATATGATAGTTAGGATAGACAGGACAGGAGATTATTCACTATGTGGAATAGAATGCAACGAATCATTGAGTGGATGAATAAATTAAAAGATATCAGCCATCTCTATTGGTGAAGAAGTAGAGAGTGGTGATTATCTGACATCCTCTATTTCTTTCTTGCTTTCTTTAGGGTCATGTACCTGATCTTCTCTGGAGTAAACATCTATCACTAAGCTAAGGTAGTGTAGTGTACAAGTAGTTATAGCTGTGATGGTCAATTCACAACCATCCATTGATCTTGATCTATGCCATCAATTGATACTCTACACACAGCATTATCAAAGTCTATAAGAAAAAGTATGTGTATATGTATATGTATATGTGTATGTGTGTATAATATAATATAATATAGGTAATAAATTAAACCTCCTTCGTCCTCAAACTCGCCATCCTCGGAATCTCGATCTCCGTCTCCACCATCTCCAACCCCGCCAGACTAGGAAATCGGCGACTAAAGTTCACTTCCCAGGGGCTGGAGGCCGGATTGTCATTGTCATCGTCGACGACGACGGCATCGTCCTTGTCGCGGCTGGCGGGCCGGTCGGAGCGCAGGTTCTTCGGTTTTGGCGGGGCGGGCGGACGCGAGGTGGAGGAGCCTGTGCGTTGCGTTGCGGCTGTTTCCTGCCGCGGGAGGCCTTCCCAGCGGTCTGGGAGGGGAGATATGGTGTCTGTTGCGCTTGCGCCGCGGTGGGAGGAAGGGGACGTAGTGGAGGTGGTTGAGGCGGTGGTTGTGTAGAATGGGAGGGCGCTGCGGGTGTGGATGCGGGGATCGGCGGCGGCGAGGGTGGTGGTGGTGGCGGGGTTTGAGGTTGGCTTTGCCTGCAAAGCCGGGTGCGGGGCTGCCGTCGATTCCTCCGTGTACCGTCCGTATCCGGTAGCGGTCTTGGGCGGCGGCGGAGGCTTGTGGCCCTCGCTGAGGAGAGACTGCACGCGGTTCTGGATGGCGTTTGAGCGCGATGAGGGGTCCCGCGTGACTGCGCCGCCTTCGGCTACCTGCCGGCGGTATTCGGCTGCCGCTTGTGCCACGCGTTTTTCCTCCTGCGAGAGCCGCCGGCGTTCTAGCTCGCGGCGCATCTCGGGTGAGATGTCGGTTTCATCGTCGTCGTCGTCCTCGTCGTAGTCGTCGCCGAGGGCGCCGCCGGGGGCGGTCACCGTCGTGACTTCCTCGGTGTTTACCAGCACCGGGTGTTTCGAAGGCGGTTCCTCGCCCGCCGGCGACTGCGCCTTGCCGTCGGTCTGCTCGAAGCGGCGGAAGGCGTCGCCGAATCGTCCGGCGAAGAGCGTCTTGGTGTTGGCGAGGGATAGGGTCGAAAGGCTGGACCGCTTGGCGTGTTTGGAGTTGGCGCTGAGCCGCTTCTCGCGCTTGCGGTTGGACTCCTCCTCCTCTCGTGCCCGCAGGTACTCGATGTCCGACATGTTGGCCCGTTCGGTCTCCGTCCGCGAGGCCTCCCCAGTCTCGTACGGCGACCGCGGGCGGTCCAGGGACGAACGTGTGCTCTCCGACGCCCGGGGCATCTCCAGTCGGGGGCCAGCCTGCATGGAGACCGGCCGCGACGTGCCGCTGTTCGCCGACTTGGACCGGCCGACATGGTCATCGAGGTCTCGTGCCGAGGGCCGCAGCGCTTCAAACGACGGTCGCGAGGAGGCCGGGAGGTGTGACAGTCCTTCCGCCGATTTCCGCGGGAGAGGCTCGAGGCGCGACGATGGCACTCGCGCTGGGAGGGGCGGCCGCACCTCCTCTTCCTCCTCCTCAGCGGCCCACTGCTGGCTGGCCGGTCGCCGCTGGCTGTCCGATGAGGCGAACCGGAAGATCGGCCGACTGCGAGGGTGGGACTCCGGCAGGGCAGGCGGCGTCTCCGGCGGGGAAGTCATAGTTCCTGTCGACACCATCGTGGGCTTATGCGGCACGGGTTGGTAGAGGGGGACCGCGGACCGCGACGGTTCTTCGCGCGACTCGTCAGTGCGCCTCTTCGCTGGGGATGGCTGGCGGCGCCTATAGGCCGGGGTCTCAGTTTCCCGGGCCGAGACCGGGTGCTTAGCAAACGCGTCGTCGGCGAGGGCGTTGGTGAGGCGCTGCGACAGTCCGTCATCGTCCTTGGATTCCGCCACGGTGGCGTCAAATTCGAACTTGTCTCCTTTCTCGTGCAGGATGTCAAACTGGTCCAACGACGGAAACCGGTTGGTGAACTCGTCGGTGGAGTTGCGAGACTTGTTGCCGCCGCCGTCCAAGACCGCAAAAGGGTCGGCGGAGCCGCGGTAGGGAGACGGGGTGGCATGAGCCGAGGGTTGCTGCGAGTCGTTGGGGCGGGTGGGACGACCCCGCCGCATCGGGGCGATTTCAGGGATGATATGGGTTTCTTGGACCGGCGGGGAGAAGACCGCCCCCACCTGCGGTTTGTCCGTGGGGGAGGGGAGTTCTTGGTACCGACGGGCCTCTGATTTGGAGCGGTGGGCATAGATCTGTCGGGGGTGTGAGATACGGTAGGGGATGGGGATATAAGAGGAGTGTGCTTACGTCTTTGATAGGAACTTCCCTTCCTTGCATGTGACAGGCTTCGCGCAAGACTTCATAGATATTCGGCCGTTTTTGCGGGTTTTCCTTCAACATCCATGCTGCCAGGCATTAGCGTTGCGAGCTACGCAGGGAAAGGAGAGGGGGGGGGGGGGGAAGACTAACAGATCAACATCCGCAGACGATCCGAGAACACTGGATAATTGGGGAATTTGTAGCTGGCATTCAGGATCGCCATCTGGCCAACCTCCTCGAATGGGGTGGTGTAGTAGCACAGCTTGTAGAGAAGAACCCCCAGCGCCCAGATATCACTCTTCTCGTCGATGGGTTGTCTGCGGTAGACGTCGATCATCTCGGGACTGCGATACTGTAACGTCGTGTGGCGTTGAACGTCATCCTCGATCAGACGACCTTCAGCGGCCGAGGTGGCAGCCGGCCGCGGGGGCGCCGCGGACCCGAAATCGCAGAGCTTATAGTAGGTAGTACCCCCGTGGCGGGAGATCAGGACGTTCTCCACCTTCAGATCCCGATGCAGCAACGGGGGTTTGAGGTAGTGCATACATGCGACACCCTCGGCAACATCCGCGAAGATCTTGACGATCTCCGGCTCAGTCAAGCGGTTCTGCAGTCGGGTGTTCATGAAATCGATCAGACCTCCACCGGAGCAGTATTCCATCAACAAAAAGACCTCGTAGCCACCGCCGCGCAGCTGCGACGCGTGGGAATCGATGTATTTGACGATGTGGCGGTGCCCCTTAAGGCGTTTCATGGTCTCGACCTCGGTGCGCATGTTGGCCAGGGCGGCCTTGTCAGGGACGGCCACGCGCTTGAGGACGGTCCTGTCGGAGCCATCGACGGGGTTGGGCAAGCGCACGACGTAAACATGGGCGAAGCCACCTTCGGACAGGTATTTTTCCACCACCACTCGATGGCTGCCCACCTGGATCTTGGTGCCGGGCAGCAGGGTGCCCGCCGGAGCTGCGACGGCAGCAACGGGGTTGTAGGTGGGCACGGGTCGATGGGAAGCCGAGTGGCTCTGGTAGGATTGAGGGTTGGAGTAGGCAGACATGGCGAATGGCGACCCTCGCGGGGGGCCAGGGAAAGTCAAGAGTAAAACAACTACCGCAACGGCATAGAGAGGGGGGAAGAAAGGGGAGAAGTTTAAGTTGGAAAGGGAGGACAGTTGGCGGCGGGGAGGAGATGGGGGCGGTGTCAGCCTGGGTGGACCGGCGGAACAGGGGATGATGGAGTAAAAGAGGCGGAGCGATGAGCAGACTAGCGACTGACCAGCAGCGAGGGAGAGTAAAGACAGTCTCGACAGACAGGAAGACAATCTTCGGAATCTGTATGAGGGAGAAAGCAGAAAGTTGAAGCAGAAACTCTCCGTCAGGCAGAGAGAGAGAGAGAAAGATGAAAGATGGAAGTGGAAGTGGAGAGCGAGACCGCGGAAGATCGAATCAGGGGGGATCATTGTCTGACCGCCTTTATGACTCAGCACATTTAACACCATTTGATTGGTGGGGATCACATGAGATTAAGTGTATTATGTAATCAGGCAATCAGCCTCATCTAATCCCGTGACCTGAGGCTTGTTTCTCGTCATTCCATTGTGGCATTGCTTCATGCTCTTGATATCCTCTCCTCACGAGGTCAGATACAAGAATGTGAAGAACCTCAGAATATGGGTCAGATAGCCAATAGATCCTGCAAATGCCCACCTGCTGATCGCACGAGTGATCATCCGGGACCTGTCACGGGACCGCCTATCATCCGATCTATCAGGTATGACTGATGCTATCGAGCATGCCTTTCGGAGTCATGCTGGGGTTTCAGATCTGCCACAGATACGACTAGATTGATTGAAAACCACTAGAATAAGGATTACGGAGAGTTATCGTGGTCAAAGCTGATCCACAACACCCTCTACAACCATCCAGAGATGAAGGCGCTTCTATGCGAGACAAATTCCACGACAGGATAGGGCTGCTGATCATTAGATGTGTCTCATTCAAGTATCAAGATGCAGCGATTGAATTTGACATGCTTACTTTGAATGGTTTTCTTTTGTATTGGCATTTCTGGAAGGTATTGCATCCATACTAAGTGTAATAGTAGGAAGAGCACGTGTCACGGTAACCCTAATTTCTACCGTCTACTCCTATAGTATCTAGTAGTAGTAGTAGTAGTAGTAGTATATCTACAGTATATAAAGATAATTAGAATGTATTCATAGTCCCAGACTATATAACAGCCATTCTACAATTGCTACGGGAGCAACTGCTATCTGGTAACCATCATAGTCGTCTACAACCCAATACCAAATGATCATCATCTATATCAAACCACGAAAGCAACCTCGGCTGAAAAAAAGATAACAATTCTCTACCTCTCTTTCTACGTTCTCTTCCTTTTCCAAAAATCGAATTAAAGAAGAGAAAAACCAAATAATCAACCTCATCCAAACCCCACACACCAAGCAGCAACCACAATCTGCGCCATCACTTGCACCAAGCGGCAAAGTCCCGACCCAGCCCAACCAACCATTCGGACAGGCAGACAGGCAACATAAATACCGACATCCCTCCCGTCTCCAATAAATCAGAGAAAAGGTAGATAGCTTGTGCCGCCATGCACAGGAAGGGAATGCTATCCTTGTTCATTAGTCTGGTGTGGGTATGCACAGCCTAGCAAAGGCGGCGTTTAGATAGGTACCTATGACAGCGAGGCGCTTTTAGATTTCTGGAGATATAAGTATTAGAATTGGGCATCAATGCGTAGACTGGATCTTCTATTTACCTAGAGTATATTATCGCTACCTCAAGTTTAAACTGACTGTGGTATACTCACTTCAAATGATAATCACTAGGTCAAGATTTTACATCATTCACTAGGCACTTTTACATTCACTACCACATCTTGTTCTTGTCCTCGAAAACATAGAAAGAAGAAGGGGAAAGAAAGAGACCCCCCTCCAAAAGCAGCAATCCCTCCCAATAAACATAAACATACGTCTCATCATCATCTCCCAACCCATCCCAATACACACCATGAACCTCAAATCCATACCCAAAGGGTACATCCTCCCACAATAACACTCCAAAACCACATATACCACAGTACTGACATGAATAACAGGGTATGCTTCGCGTACGCCCGCAACGGCCACTGCAAATACAAAAACTGCAAGTTCAGCCACGACCTGCAACCGTCCCAGAGAACTCCAAGAAACAACAACAACAACAACACCAACAACAACACCAACGACCTCCTCACCTGGAAACGCCACCTCCAACAAAACGCTCGTCTCTCCTACAAGCCAAACAGCCTCAAACACTTTTTCCAGACAGCCCACAAGCTCATCTCCATCGACCCCAACACCCAACAGGAAGTCATCCGCAGTCTGTCCACAGAAGACGGCCTGCGCCAGATCCAATCTCTTGTCGAGCGAGATAGCGACAACGACGATAACATTCCCTTCATGAACAACAACGACGCCGCAAGATTAGCCACCTACACCAACGAGGTAGCCCCGTTCCTCGCGGTCATCACGCACACAGACGTGCTCGCTTCGCTGGTCCTCGAGCAGGCTGTCGTCACTCTCTACAATTTTCTGTACGGGGTTGCCGGCCACCGCGCGGTGCCCTTTTTGGGGTTCCTGGCGGATGTGGTTCAGTTGTTAGCCCGTGAGGGTGAAGGCGGGAGTGATGATACTGGTGCCGATGCTGATGATGGCTCTGGCCATGCAGAGTCGTGTCTCGACACCGCGCTGCTGGTCTTCTGGAACATCGTGGAGAAGAACTCTACGGCGTTTGTGCAGGAGCCGCTGAAGCAGATTGTCGTGCGATTCCAGACGCTATGCGAGACCGCCGTGTCGCCATCGCCTCAGGCGCAGATGCTCCTCAACAGACTTCTTCGGCGGTTTGAGCTTGTATCTGACGTGTCTGTGCGACCCGCGCAAAGAAGTAGCAGCAGCAGCGCTGCGGCTTCTGCGGCTTTTATCGTGAAGAAAGACCCCCCTGGCGGTCGGCATGACAACGACCACGTGGATATCTGCAATGTGAAAATCCTGCCTACCTTCCAGGAGATACTGAGTTCGAGAACGGAGTACCTCCCTGCTAAGGATCCGCGGCAGTGGCATGAAAACGGGATTGCCGGGCTCATGGACAGGCATTTCCGTTTGCTGAGAGAAGACACGGTTGGCCAGTTGAGGGACGCGATTCATGCCGAGTTGCAGCCGAACACACGTTTTCGAGGCTCGTCAGATAAAGGTAATAATAACCAGGCCAGAACATACGTGTACAAAGAAACCAAAATCAAACGGCTGGGCTTTAACCGCTTCGCGGGTTTGCGGGTGCTGGTCGACTTCCCGCAGCCGGCGAACGTCCGCGGAAAGACCAAGGCCCAGAGACGGGACTGGTGGGAAGCGTCTAAGCGGCTCCAGACGAGCGCCTTGGTGTGTCTGGTCCGGTCTCCTGAATTCGCTATTTTCTGCACGGTGGCAGGGCCAGACCGGCCGAGGCCGTTGGTACCGGGGAGAGAACAGCTGCGGCTACAGCACGCGCAGCTGAAATCGTCGCTCTGGGAAGATGAGAATGTAGCATCGATCATCGTCGAACTGGCAGAGCCAACGAGAAATAATAGGCTTAGCGTGATGGGCTGCTACGGTGCAAACGATCGCCGGCTGTCGATCTCGCTTGTGGAATTTCCAGGCGTGCTTCTGCCGTCTTTCCAGCCGACTTTGCTGGCGCTTCAAAAGATGAAGACGGATTCAAATCTCCCGATGCCGGAAGTTCTGGTCGCTGACGCGGAAGATGCCACTGACAACAACGGTGTACCTCCACCAGCGTATGCCAACAGACCCGGGTTCAATTTCGATCTGCGATGCCTCATGAACGACGGATCCGCCTTCGAGGTGAGGCCGTCGCAGCCGGTCGATTTGGAAAGACTACAACAGCACTCCAATCTCGATGCGGGGCAGGCCAAAGCTCTGGTACAAACTCTGCAGCGGCGTGTCGGACTTATCCAAGGCCCGCCAGGTACTGGGAAGAGTTATACCGGTGTTGCGCTGATCAAAGTCCTTCTAGCTAACAGGGCCAAGATAAACCAGTTCGGGCCGATCATATGTGTTTGCTATACCAACCATGCACTCGACCAGCTACTGGAGGACGTGTTGAAGAGCAAGATCACGAGCCAGGTTATCCGGATCGGGTCGCAGTCGAAATCCGAGGTCTTGCAGTCAAAGAATCTTCGAGATGTCTCGCGAGACGTTGACCTAACGAGAATTGAAAAACGGGAGCGGTACCTTCTGCAAAAAGAGTTCGATAGACTTGAACAACATTTTGACACCCTGAAGTTGGAACCTTCCGGCTTGAGAAAATACCTTGCTGTTCACGACGTGGAACGTTTCCGCCAGCTATTTGGGAAAGATGAAGATGGTTTCCAACGATATGCAAAACGCGGACCACAAAACATCATAAACTCGTGGTTGCATTCTGGCAAAGTAAGCAAGGGCAAGCCTCGCAGATTGCACGAATTGAAGAACGTGCACATCGACCTGATGACAGCAAGAGAACGCAGGATTCTCCATGACCATTGGATTGAGGAGCGTCAGGCCCGTCTCCATGTTGAGGCCGAGGCAATCTTATCCGAGCATCTAGGCACCAAACGTTCGTATGACGATATCAATGATGAGGTGAACCTCCGGTGTCTTCGCGAGGCCCATGTCATTGGGATCACGACAACCGGCCTCGCCCGCAACCTAAACATGCTCCGCCGACTACAGTCCAAGGTACTCTTGTGCGAGGAAGCGGGCGAAGTTCTTGAGGCTCACATGCTTACCTCGCTGCTACCATTCGTGGAGCATATCATCCTAATCGGAGACCATCAGCAGCTGCGGCCACAGATTCAGAATTACGCACTGTCCCGCGAGAGCAACGTCGGCCAGCAGTACTCTCTAGACATATCGTTATTCGAGCGACTAGTCCAACCGGACGCCGACATTGGGGGAAGAATCCCGTTTTGCACGCTGGAGACGCAGCGCCGCATGCAACCGTCAATCGCTCAATTGGTCCGAGATACACTGTACCCGCAGTTGCAAGACGCACCCTCGGTCGGCGACTATCCCGAGATCACGGGAATGCGCAAGAGGCTGTTTTGGCTTGACCACCGGCGGCTTGAGGGCAGAGCCTCTGGTGACGAGGCGGTCAACACGTCCCATTGGAACGACTACGAGATAGACCTTACATTGGCCCTTGTTAGTCACCTTCTGCGCCAGGGGGTCTACCATAGCGGCGATATTGCGGTCTTGACACCGTACCTGGGCCAGCTGCATCGGATGCGGCGGAGACTGTCCCAGTGTTTCACCATCGCGCTTGGGGAACGTGACCAGGAAGACCTTGGGAAAGCGGGATTCGTGGACGAGGGCGCAACCGACAAGGAAGAGGCACCGACAAGCGCAACCGCAACCGTTGCCAGATCGACCATCCTCCAAGCTTTAAGGGTCGCCACCATTGACAATTTCCAGGGCGAGGAAGCCAAAGTGGTAGTCATCTCCCTCGTCCGGAGCAACAACCAGAACCGGTGCGGGTTCCTTCGGACGCCAAACAGAATCAACGTCCTGCTCTCCCGCGCACAACACGGCATGTACATCATCGGCAACTCAGAGACCTCAAGAGGCATTGGGATGTGGGCCCAGGTGCTAGATATACTCGACAAAGGGGGCAATTTTGGGCCGACCCTGGACTTGCAATGCCCGCGTCATCCAGATTCGCCTATCCCTGTATCCGAGCCGGAGCACTTTACGCAGTTCTCGCCGGAAGGAGGCTGTGATCTGCTGTGCGGAAAGCGCTTGCAGTGTGGTCACCCGTGTAAACAGAAATGCCACTCGGAATTGCTCCACCAGGCGGTCTACTGTCTTGAGACGTGTCCACGGCCTTTGAAGGGCTGCACACACGCGTGTCCCAAGGCATGCGGGGATTCATGTCCTAAGAGATGTCCTATTGAAGTGTTTGAAGCCGAGCGAGTGCTTCCCTGCGGGCATTCGATGGCAAGTCTTCCTTGCTGGCAAGCACAGGATCTCAACACGGTCAAATGCCTAATGCCAGTCAAGAAGCAAGTTCGCCATTGCAACCACGAGGTGACAGTCGCATGTCACATTGACGTGACGAAGTGCGAATACAAGTGTACTCAGCAATGTCGCAGCATTTTGTCTTGTGGCCATAGCTGCAACCGCGAATGCTGGCAGTGTACAGTCCATGGGGCTGAAGGTGCCCAGGTTGACCATGGAACATGTACCGAAAAGTGTGGCCGTCCGTACACCACATGTACCCACGCCTGCAGTACCCCCTGTCACGGTACAAAGCCATGTCAACCATGTATGGCAGACTGTGCGGTTCAGTGCGGCCACTCCAGATGTCCGCAGAGATGCTCGGAGCCATGCGCCCCGTGTGCGGTGCCCACATGTCTGTCAGCCTGTCCGCATAGCGCATGCACCATGCCCTGCGCCGCTCCGTGCGACCATACACCGTGCTCCCTTCGCTGCGACAAGGTCCTATCTTGCGGCCACCGGTGCCCGTCGTTATGCGGGGAGGTATGTCCCAGTGAGAAGTATTGCCAGACCTGCGCAACCGACGAGGTTGCCGACACCCCCGTTGATTTCATCCTCGGCCTGACCTATAGGGAGATCGATCTTGACGAGAACCCTTGCATCTTTCCGCCATGTGGTCATTTTCTCACCGTGGAGAGCATGGATGGGCAGATGGATCTCAAGAAGCACTATGTCATGGACGAGATGGAAAGACCCGTTGCCATTGCATCGTCGTCGGAGCCATTCTCCACTGATGGTAGTGTTCGGACGTGCGCTAGCTGCCGAGGCTCATTGAGAAGCATCGCCCGCTACGGAAGACTGGTTAGGCGTGCACTGTTGGACGAATCCACGAAGAAGTTCATCTTGTACCTGAATCAAGCATACGTGCCGATGGCTGAAGAGCTGCCACAGCTGATCGCGGACCTCCAGAATCAAAACAGTGGGGCTGTCGCCCGGAGTCTCCAGAAAGATATGGTGATTCGGATCCAGGGGCCTCCTGACCATCAAGTTCGACAAATGCACAGCCATCTCATAAAGTGTGGCAGCAGAAGATGGCAGGATATAAGCAAGCTGAGGGACAAGATCGTGGCATACTACAAGAAGGTAAACGTGGAGGAGCAGCCGTTCACCCAGGTATGGAGTCGCGTAGAGGATGCACGTCGACGAAAACGCACAACCGGGCAATTCACCATAGACGAGACTGTACTCCAAACCAAAGGCAGTATCCAAGCACTGTCTCTGCTGGTTCGCCTGGACACTGCCCTCCTGGGCGACTTCTTCTCGCTGCATAGGCGAGTCCAGCCCGCACAGAGCACCCTAGAAGTCAATCTGCGCGCAAACCGTCGGCAGTGTCAGTCCTTGATCGAGATGGCCACCAGCTCGCGCCGCGTTCTGCAGCAAATCGAGGGGAATCTGTTCCGGGCCCAGCTGTGCGCTCTGGAACGACAGACCGGCACCGAGCCCGTTCAGGCTGAGGATCTCCTCCACGAAGGGAATGCGGCTCTCGATTCGGCCAAGCTGCTGTGCGAGCAACATCCCCATCAGGCACGTGGACTCAATGTCGAAATTGAAGGCACGCAACAGATGCTCCGCACAGGGACCTTCTACGCCCCAGTCACCAGTGATGAGCGCATCGCAATCGTGAAAGCCATGGCTCGTGAGTTTTCAGGCACGGGGCATTGGTATTACTGCGAGAATGGCCATCCGTTTACTATCGGGGAATGCGGAGGCGCTATGCAATTGTCCAGATGTCCTGAATGTGGATCGCCCGTGGGTGGCCAGCACCATCAAACTGCCGCGGGAGTGACGCGTGCCATGGATTTGGAAGAGAACTTGGGAGGGTTGCGGATAGCATGATTCTAGCGAAAGATGTCTTGCTTGAATAACTGTTAGTTCAACGTGTCCCTTGAGTATCCTTTGCGTACATTGTTTGGGTAATCAAAATGAAACTTTATTTGAATGAAGCTACTACGTAGTATGCAGCAAGTACGAAGTATATTTGATGAACGATGTAGCAAGCGTAAAGTGCCCCTCCACTCCGCCTTCGTCACCGCCATCACCACCAACATCGCCTTACCATCATCACCATCAACATATTTATCAGTGTCATTCCATACTACAGCAAAAATGGCGCCCGTCACATTGAATACAGTAGACAGTCCGTCATCAGCACTCTATTAAATTTCCACGTCATACTGACATCCCGTGCAGCCGAACTGAAAGACATCATCCAACACCTCTTCGAGATCCAATCCGCCGTCCACGGCTACCTAGGCCCAGAGACGCAACAAGAGCTCGTCCGGAAAATGTACCTCTCATTTCCTCCCCAATTCACTTATCATTTTTACTCACTTAGCCAGCAAAAACCTCACCGTCGCCCTCTCCACCCTCTCCAACGACACGCGCGAGAACAACCAGCAGCAGCAGCAACAGTCAGATCAAAACGCATCCTCGAAAGACCCCCCAGTCAGCACCATTCAATTACCGCCAGAGATCATCGACTACGTGGACGCAGCACGCAACCCGGACATCTACACGCGCGAGTTCGTCGAGCTCGTCCAGCGCGGCAATCAGGACCTGAAGGGGAAGCAAGAGGCGTTCCGGGGATTTCGGGATGTGCTGGCGCGGGAGATGCGCAGTGCGATGCCGGAGTGTCGTGGGGAGGTTGACCGGGTGATTACGGCGACGGGGGGGGAGACCCAGTAATTCACCCACTGGATGGTCTTTTTGATACTGTCTGGCCGAGGTGCGGTGTAGATTTTTTTTCTTTTCTTTTCTTTTCTTTTCGATTCGTTTCCTTTTCGTTTTTTCTTTTTTTCACCCCCTCTTAAGGAAATGATATCATTGGGGGCCAGGAGTTTACGAGGGACGACTACTTTGTGCTATGTGGGTAATTATGATATATATTTTGGCGTGGGATAAGCAAATGGCAGGATTTTGGTGGGGGGACTTGAAGAGACATTGGGTGGCATTAGCATCGACATGGGCGTTTGGGTCAAATAAGAATTTTTCTTTCCATTATCTTATTTATTCATTTCGTAAATTCTTTTTGTTCTCGTCAGCTTTACAAGGCACGACCCCGACAAGAAGAACAACAACAATCACAAGGAATAAACGCCTAAGAATGTGACAGATGAACAAGACCTCGGAAACGTTTACCGCCAGAAGGCCGTGCACATCATTCACAACCTGTCTCCATCTCCAGACCTTTGACCTCCCGACCCGCCCCATCAGTATGATAGTCGAGGTCAGGCTAGAGAGGAAGGCTGAGGGGCATCTCACCCAATAAAGAACCGACGGATTCACCGCTGCTGCATCTGTCACCCGTCCAGCAATCACACAGCCTGTCTGTCTGTCTGCCTGTCACACCAGGTTCAGTTCACCCCGTGGGCAGTGCAATCATACCATATGCTACCGTACTGCTCATGAACCCTCGGAAGAGAAAGAATAGGGGGAGATTGGACCGTCAATTAATTAAAGAAATCCATCGGAGTGGTCTTGGACCCCGACCATTCCCTAATACAGACTGGTGTTGATACCAACCAAACCAAGAACCAAATCCGTTCCATCCTTGGGGCGGGGGTGAGGAACACGTGTGGATACTTTGAATATGGGATAGTCAAGGAGGTGTGCACGTGTAGGGTTGATGTCATGTAAGGGATGTCGATCTTCGGGGACCATCTGGACCTTCAAACAGCTAGGAGATGGTAGTCGCAGTTAGTACGAGTATCACTAGTCGCATAGTTGATGGACATATCGAGAGAATTAAAAAAAAAAAAATAAAAAAAAAATAAACAAACGAATAACCAATTTAGGGACAATGGATCAATCCTTCAGGATTATATGAAGATATAATACCCTTATTTGATGGATTTCGTGCAGCATCCGTGCTGAATACACTTTTGGTTGTTGCATGGGAATCTGGTTAGCATAGCGGAAAGCTCTACCATCAATTCAGGCCGGCTGGCCCAATGGCAAGGCGCTTGACTACGAATCAAGAGATTGCAGGTTCGACCCCTGCGTCGGTCAATATTTTTTTCATTTTCAATTTTGATCGAGCTGTGATATCTTGATTACCATTTTATTTTTATCTCTGGTTGTTGAGTTTTTTATTAGGACTGGTTGGAATAGAAATGTGCAATCAATCAAAGACCGGCCCCCCCCTTTAAGACAGGGGAAGCTGTATCAGTGACAGGTCAGTCCAGGTCGGTGAGGCTCTGTCCAAGCAAGGACTCCCAATCATCTCGATCTCCAAATATATCCATCGCCAGCCTCCTTACTGCAGCCTAGACTCGACGACTCGACAGCTTCCTCGATCTATATCTCCGATCATCTCCCCAGACCGTCCACTTCATTCCCGTCATCACACCACCATCATGGATAGAACGGATCAACTTTTTATGCAGACTAATTCCTTGGTGCGGTCGGGCGGGCAATGAATGCGACATTCGACCAGTCAGTGCCAGCAGGGCCAGTCTGTCAGCCGGTTTCTGCGCTGGGTGGTTTAGTCCCGATCTATCTCAATCGGGACTAACATGAAATCCTTCGAGGCAGGCAGCAATGCCTCTCTGTCTGTCGGTTTGGTTTGTCGGATCAGGCCTCAACCCTGGTCTGCCAGCATCTCGGCAGCCTCACAGCCGCAGCCCAGCCAGCGGCTCAGCCTAATGAGAGGTGACGATGAAGTCATCTGTCACTGTTCCCTTTCCCCTCGGGGGTTTGCCCCGTGTGCCCCGCGGGACTTTTCTTCTATCTTTTCGTCTTCTTATGGATTGATTTTTTATTTTATGTTATATTTCCCTCATTGTGCCCCATTCTCAACATGGTTATGCCAAAGTAAGTACGGAGTATCCTGGTGCGACATTTTTCTCCTCGGCGGAGCGACCCGATTGTCATACGAGTTTTGGCAAGTCAGAAAATGGACGAGTTCACCGTATCTCCCACCTTCATGGACCAGTATCCCCTCAGTTGACCAACAGTGGGTAACCAACCAACCAGAGAGCTGGATTGCGGGAGTGACCTGCAGTTGGCAAATCCCCAGGAAAACCCCGGAAAGTTTTTTTTTTCTCGTGGGGACGGGCGAGAGAGGAATGAAAGTGGAGGCGCGACCTGCGACTGGCTCCGTAGTGAACCGTGTTTGTGTTCTGGGTGGGTCAGCGTCTAGTCCAGCAGGGAACTGCCAAGTTCAAAGAGGGGAGGGAAGATCTTTATAACTATTTCGGATACTCCCTTTGACACCGCAGGGGCAGTTGGAAAAAGAATTCGGGATTTCCATGGTTCATGGGTTGATGGGGAACAGGAACCGCGCCTTATACAGCTTAGGGGGGGGTTTGATAACTCGATATATTTGAATATATCGCGGTAATTATAGATTTGGACAAAGGATGATACTTGTCCTACCTGGCAATCCAACGTCGGTGGATCGTATTCTCCTTGGTCTGTGTCAGATTTGGCTTCTTTGTTGGATCTCAGATGAGAAGCGAGGATGATGGATTATATTAATTAATTTAATTAGAATTATAAATATCAACATCAGTAATGACGAACTCCGTTAGACATGATTTAATCTGGGCCATGATATTAATAAATTTCAGATGGTAATCAAATAATTAATTCATCGTGATTATAATTATAATTAGTCTTATTATCCTGGCCCGAATTCTGACTCGTTGATCCTTTTCGTGACTTTTGCTTCTCGAGGATTTCCGCCCCAACTCACTTCACAGCCTCTTTTCTTTTCTCTTTCTCTTTAGCTTTCTTTTCTCTCTTTCTCACTTCTTTCACTGCTCTTCTCCCTTCTCTTCTCCTCTCTCAGTCATCCACTTTTATCCTCCCTGATAACCCTCTAGGATACTCTTGATCCTCACCGAGTCTATCTATCTATCCAAACTCCACGCTCCTCACTCTCCAATTCTCCAATACTCCAATACTCCACCTTCCCCTATAATTACCACTATGTCATACTTAACCACCACTACTATACCATATTAAAAATTCACCACGATACACCATCGCACTAATACAGCTATATACCGACATACCGCAGCACTTCGACTGCCATTACAACTACCACCTACGCGATAATCATGAATCCCTTCCCCCCATCCGCTCAAGATCGCGTCGCTTAATCCGTCATGGCCAACGCGACCAATAATGCCCCCGGCAGCGGCATTACCGGGGGCTACGATGGCGAAGAGCTCGGCATGAAGATCGCCATCGCGACTTTGGCCGGCATCACTTGGTACAACGCCATGGAACTGATCATCCTCGTCTTCGTTACCTTCAGCCAATATCGCGGCCTCTACTTCTGGAGTCTCCTCATCACGTCCTCGCTCGGCCTCTTGCCCTACTCAGTCGGCTTCCTCCTCAAGTTTTTCAAACTCATTGAATCCCAAGTTTGGCTCCCCGTGACTCTCCTCACCATCGGCTGGTGGTGCATGGTCACCGGCCAGTCCGTCGTCCTGTATTCTCGTCTGCACCTGGTTATGCCCACCCGGCGCATTCTCCGCCCCGTTCTTGCCATGATAATCATCGACGCCATCATCCTCCACTTCCCCACCACCGTTCTTACCTACGGCACCAACATGGCCCCGGACCCTGGACACTCCCACTACACCACCGGTTACAACATCATGGAGAAGATCCAAATGACCGGCTTCTGCATCCAAGAGTTTATTCTTTCGGGTCTCTATATCTGGGAGACCACGCGCATGCTGCGTTTTGACCCGGACAAAGGCAAGCGCAAGATCATGTACCAGCTCGTCATTATCAACTTCATCATCATCGCTATGGACGTCGCCCTGCTGGCCGTCGAGTTCAAAAACCAATACATCATGGAGACCATGATCAAGGGAGTCGTCTACAGCGTCAAGCTCAAGCTTGAGTTCGCCGTCCTCGGTAAGCTCGTCATCCTCGTTCGCAGCCGCATCTGGAAGACCGAATCTATCACCCAACGCCCCTGCGACTTCCCCGACTTCGTCGACGCCACGCGCGTCACCTCGGACATGACCCACGCTGCCCCCACCACCCGCCGTCGCTCACACCCCTGGATGGACTCGGACGACATGTCCATCGCCATCTTCGAGCATAGCACCACTACCAACGACCACGAGAGCGGTCCTTCCGAGCGATCCCACTCCGAGAGCAGCAGTAGCCAGACCCGGACGGACCACCCCACCTACCCATGCGGCCTGAACCCGATTGACTACGCCTATCCACTCGGCGAGCAAAAGTGCATGCCATCGAAGGACTCGACTGATAGTCCGGCATGATTACTTTTTTTTTCGCTCTTGTTTGCATCTTTTTGTCTTCCTCGCAATACCCATACCCATCTGTTTGTTTTTTTCTCTTCCACTTTATCCATACTCCTACGAGTCACGAGCCACGAACATGTCATGTAAATCGACGATTCACCTCCAGTACTACTCCACCCCGTTCCCAGACCTACACGTCTAGCGAGACAGCCGCACCGGAAGATACAAGCAAACTATATCCTCTTGTAAATATAGGATATAGTGATCAACCGTTGGTGGAGTGTGCTGCAGGACATAATATCATACTAACATACTATTACGTACATATAACTAAGAACTTAATAAAAATCCCAATTAAAACTTGATAAAATGATAGCGTAATAACATTGATAATCCGATCTAAGTTTGATTAGATGTTACATACATGAAGTCTATATAAGTTGTACCTCGATTTCTTCTTACAGATGGACCCCCACTTACCTAGCTATATAGATCTATCTATTGTGGAATAGGCGGTGACTACCGAGCAACCAGCCAAACGGTCAGCTGACATACCGATCACTTTTTCTAGACTGATTCTTATCATCTTATACTTTACCATCTGTAACGTTCTACCTAGAGCTGAATATCATCAATTTCGTCTTTCCTGACAGCGTTTCACCGCGAATTTCCTCATCTACTAGCTTCTGCAACCTAGACTCAGACTCAATATGCCGCATACAGTGATGGAATAAGTCTGGTCTCTCTCTCTCTCTCTCTCTCTCTCTCTCTCTCTCTCTCTCTCTCTACCCACGTTGAACGGTTATCTATGAAATAAATGGCGCGCCAAAAGTGTGTTCCCGTCACGCGTTGGTGTTTCGGGGCAAGTGGGAACGAACACACTCTAGGCGCCTGATGTGTCATTTTCTCTTCTCTTTTCCCTCTCCTATCCCGTCATGATCAACACAGTGTCTCCCAAAAGGCTACACCACCCGGCAACTGCCCTTTTTCGGCATCGGGCCACCACGAGCCCGATCCTGATTCACCGGTGAAGATACCAGTTCTGTCCATAGTACAGTGGAAGAGGTTATGGCTCCACGCTGTCGGAAGGTGATTTGGTTCATGCAGTGTGCATGACTTGCGTACAGATACGTCACACTGAGGGACAATCCCTGCTATTGCTTTTTCCCCAGCTGAAAGAAAGACTTTTCTCTTAAGGAAGGCGAGGAACCCAGACTTGTGAACGTGAATCTTGCTCAAGATAACAGAACAGAGCTTTAGAGAGAAATTTACGACTATGGAGATCCGTCAGTCAATCCTCGTCTTACTACTAGTACTGTGTCATCTTGCTCAACCAGCTCCGATCACGCACACCGAGCCAAGCTACAAATCGGACCCGGATGGACGAGGAACTATCACCCTGCTCTGGAGCTGTACACTCACATTCGGGTTATGTATCTGGACGGCTATCCATCCGGATGTGGTTCCTTGGCCGGGATTCTGGAATAAGGTAGTCTATAAACTGGCATGGATGCTTTGTGCTATCCTTCTCCCCGAGTTCATTGTGTTCTGTGCTGCATGTCAGCTTATGCAGGCACGGCGCATACATCAGCACTGGAACGAAGCATTCAAGAACTTCCCAGCTGTGAAGAGCTGGTTGGGAATGTCTGGTGCATTCTTCGTTGTCATGGGAGGCTTTGTTATACAAGAAGATCCAAAGCCCAGGACGGCTAGTCCCCCGCAGGAAGCTGGGAGCAATGATTCTTCTTCTAGCAGTGAAGAAAAAGGCTCTACAATTACAATTTGCCCGATAGGGTTTTTAAAACTACTTGAAAAGAAGATTGTGCATGAGGGTATTCAAAAGGGAAACCTCACTGAGGCGCAGTTTGCCTCTCGCAATATCGAAGACAAAGGCAAGGCTGATGGGATTGCGAAGTTTCTGGTGATGATCCAGATTTTATGGATGGTTGTGCAGTGTATTGGCAGAAAGATCACTGGACTGCCAGTGGTGTTGCTTGAGATCCATGTCCTGACTCAAATTTTCTTCTCAACAATCAGTTATCTATGCTGGTGGAACAAGCCGTTGGATGTCGGCGAGCCCATTGCTCTTCCTCTGGATAGAGCCCGGCTTTCGGCCGCCGGGATTGTTGCTCCAAAGGGATTTTCGCCCTATCCCCTGCTTAAGACTGAGTCTACACGACAGGGTACACTGACTCGAATGTTATATCGCATGGGAGATGATTTTGTCGGGAGCTTTCTTGTGATCAACAAGGATGACAATTTTGAAATCTCAGCAACGATACTGGGAATGATTAGTGGTGGCATCCACGCTGCTGCTTGGAATACCCACTTTCCAACCGGCATAGAACAGCTTCTCTGGCGCGTCGCATTTATCGGAATCGGCTCAATGCCCCTGCTTCTGTGTTTTCTTGTATACGGGCTCGGAGGCGAAGTATATGTCCAATGGATATTCTACGAATTGCAATTCATAGACAAACCCATTCACCATGTTGTGGCTGCAATTCTCCACAACGCAGTCGAACGCCGCAAACCAGATGGAGTTCCAGACGAAAAGAATTTAGGGTTTTCGGAACGGATCCCTCTCTGGGCCCGCTATCTACATCTTGGAGTAATCTGGCTGATCGCATTCGGGTATCTCTTCAGTGTTCTGTATCTCACGGTTGAATCGTTTGTGAGTGTCCGGAGCTTACCTGAGGGCGCATATGCCACTTTGGAGTGGTCGGACTTCTTCCCACATCTCTAGATCTGATATCTTTGAACAGAAGAGGTAGAAGCGCCGCATATGTTCTTTGCTTAAGGTGATATCAACCAAGCTACATCAATTTTCGGAGTTAGCATGTCAAAAGAGGAAAAGAAATCACTTTTGATATGGCTCAATATTGAGCATACAATTCCCTATTTGCCTCTTTAGCACTATTGTTGCCGGGTCGACCATGCCGTCAACTGGAAGCACGCCCTGGTCTCGAAACAATGCAAGCATATGTCCAATTCCATCCATATTTTCTTCCTCTCAGGAGTGAGGCCCACGCACTTCGTCTCTGAACTCAATCGGACAGGGCAGCTGACCGCTCGGAAAAATTCATCCCGTTGATCAGGGAGGGATATGAGCGACTTGCGGAGAAAAAAGGCATTCTTGTTGCCCCACCACCTACTCACCAGCCAGACCGGCTTGCGCAAAGTTCTGACTGTTGATTAGCCAAGAACAGTCCAGTGATGAAGCGTGTTTCTGTATATTCGAGCTTTATAGTATTTGTGTTTGGTCTCACTCTCTGAGTCCTCGTCAACCATCTTTTTCTCGGCTTCGCTCAGTGAGTCAGGATTCGCCGGCCGCTTTGGTACAACCCAACCATCGCGGAGGAGGTAAGAGCAAGCATCACCAAAATATATCAGTATGTGTGGCTCCGTGCATGAATCAAAAATGACCCGTTTCGTTATATATGAGATATAGGACTCCCGCGCGGCTACTATACCGCTCGGCCAAAAGGATATCACAGACCCACTCTGCCGACTTGGTCATGAATAGTGGCTTATATATCACATATACACGGGGTTTTTTTTCTGCGCAAGATGACAGATGGAATATTGAATGGAGAAGACGCTCTGGCTTTCCGCCCCTTGACTATAAAGCGAATTGGGAAGAGTTGCGCGAAGTCTCGTCCCTAGGGCCGGTAGGCGAAAACCAAGACCTGACACCTGCCTTGGGGCTTGCCGGTAGTATCGGTCGAGGGTATCATAACATTATCAAGACTCATGCTAGGGCATACATGGACTCGTTCCCAGCCCCAGACAATTCTGGGACAAATGTAGCTGATTGGAAGCTCAAACGACTGCTTCAAAGGGAAAGATATGATGAGGAGGTGCTTGTCTATTTGAATGACGTCCTTGACTACCGTGCATCAGTCATCACAATGGCGATGCAACGAACGATACTGCTGCCGTTGCGGTTTTCGTCGGTCTCCCTGTGACGAAGCGAGACATGTATTCGACTCCGATGATAATGTGGCGGTTTCCCGCTCGCGAAGGTGGTGAAAAGGGGCTGATATAGTCGACTGCGCACAAGTCCATTGGTTCCATTACTTCGATTGCCATAGGGGGCGAATGGGGTTGTTTTGACGAGACAAACTGGCATTCCGGACATGATTGACAATAGTGTTTCACGGTTTCAAAGCGGTTGGGTCAATGATATTTCCCGATAATCTGGCCTAGGATGATCCTCGTCGCGAAGTGTCCGTGTGTGTCGTATACTCCCTGCATAGCATCATTGACTTCATCTTCGGTCAAACAGCGAGGAACCTGACAGACCAGCAGAGCCTGCGAGACGGAAGAAAGAAAAACGACACCCACGGTGTCTTGAAACAGCGCCGTTGGACCTCCGGCAGGTGATCAACAATGTCAAAGTGGAGATGTCGTTGGCCCAGTTGTTTGATGCCTCGCCGCAAGTGCGGTCGGAATGGGCGTCTCTGATGAGTCTGGAGCGCCAGGGCAAGCAAAAGGCCCGAAAACCCCCAAAGCGAACCCGAGTCGCCGAATGTCGTCCAGCTCAACAAATTGCCCATATTAGCATCCCAGCACTGTCGAAGGTCGGGAATGAGGAGGAGATCAAGAGGTGCATGGCGCTGAAGCGACCGGAGCACGACGATTTCTGTCAGCCACCAGAGAAGTCCATATGTCTCATTCCTTGACCTCCAGTTTCCTGATGCCCTGGTGTTTGACACCATGGCTTGGCGGAATGATCTGGCCCTCAAGATGACAAAAATGCTACTTCCACAAATGCAGGATCAAAGATGGAAAAGTTCACAGATATCCGCAGGTGTATTATGGAAGTAAAGCTATTTGACAAACCTATGGGTTCTCAAGGCTCTTGCTACGCCAAACCCTGCGACTACCTGGCTATCGCGCTTGTGGAGTCACCAATGACCATTGATAACATCCGTGTTCAAATTGACGGTCTGATCAGACGTAAGTCCTATTCCATCTGATCTACCAGTGTTGCTAATTTTCGACTTCGGTTCAAAATGGAGCGCAACGTTTTCTCTTCACAATGTCACTTGCCAAGGCGATTATGAAAACTGATAATGTAATCACACATCGCGGTAGACTCTTTGAGACTGTTATAAAAATTGGCGATCGCTGTGGTGATCGCGGATGTGGTCAGCCACCCGAGCTAGGTCCATGCTTAGAGGGAATTTCTGTGGCAGATTCGTACTGATAGCTTACTCTCACGGAATCAGATTGGAAAATAAGGTGGCACAAAAGACATGTGGAAATAGTTACCATTCGGCTATAGAAGATACTATAGCACTTTCGGGCTTTGTAAATAGTCATATATAATACAACAAGATTTTAGAAAAGGCACCAAAGGGGAGCCGTGGCTTCAGGTGAGCCACTACCAGAGAGAGAACACGATGCTATTTGATGATATGAAGAGTGAGGTGGAGAGGAGAAATAAAAGAAGAGAAAACCAGTCTGATATACCCTGTTCGAAGTCACATGATGTCATCTGTTCCCCCTTTACGGTACTAACAAAGCCCTAATTCCTGATACTCGGTCGAAGTTTTCAAGCCTTGTCAAACAACAGTATCTTTCTCAGGATCTATTGAGCATACAATCAAATAAAAATATTAGCCATGTTCTATACACCGTGTTGTATACACATCACTGTTATGTGCACATTCATCCACGACTATCAAGCAAAAGGCTACAAAGGGCTTCGGGTACAGATGGCATAAGATTTCGTGGCCTACGATCATCACAAGAAGTGACTTGTGGGGTATATCTGAGCACAAGGCTGTATACCTAGGCTATCAAGACATAGAACCGCTATGTCAAAGGGACAAATATCTGGGTGCTCCGCTGGATAGCACTGGTCGTTTTTGTGGCTTCCGTCGAGCTTACTCTGCGATGGAACCACCTGTCGCCGTCGAAGGACCTCCGGTCCCCCAGGACAGCTATTCCCACTCATCACGGGCTTTTTTTTTCTTTTTTTCCTTTTTTTTTTGGCAGCTGTCTTGTTGTACGACAACAGATATCATTCAATGACAATGCTAAGAAGACTGTCACTCGTTTTCCTCAGCCCTTCATTCAGGCTGTTCGGGTAGGGAAGGCGTGGCTGGACCGTATAGCCTTCCTCAGGAGTAGACAGGAGACCCAACTCGGTCTGTATTTCGTTTCAACATGAATGTTTGGTTCGAAGGAAACTAGAATATAAAATCTAGATAATCATACCCTTGTATAGATCTATGAAAGGTAGTTGGGTTATTAGGTTAAGCATGATAGTCCTTACTAGATCATAATATAATAATAAATCACGAATCTAATATAAAGAGGGAGAGAGGGTTGCATAAATTCCGTTAATAAAATTGAGATCTCAATAATACTTCTATAATCTTAAACATATTCTGAGAATATCCAATAATTCTGACTCTGAAAATATAACACTTGTATTAAGTTATAATTCCAAGAGAATTCAAACAAGCTTATGTATCCATAATTCAGGTTTCGTGTTTCAGGATAAGAAGTTTCTTATAGATGTAGATGAAGCTCTAAATATTGGGAGGATTATTTAATGAAAAGGATGATGAAGCTCGTCGATAGACGTGGTGGTTGAGATTCATGAAGAAGGAAGAAATCTATCTGTTTAAAGCAATACTTTAAAGAAGAGAAAACAAAGGAGTCACGTGGGAAAGAGGTGAGCTAATCATATCAACACACCCCCTGGCTCGTCGCTTTCCTTGAAGCTTTATAGAGCCACATAAAACACCAATATCAACCATTCTTTGGTGTTTCCCTACATGCCCAGTCACTGTACAAAACAGTCAAATCTGCCCTTCTCCAGAGGCTTCATTAGTCCGTCAGCGATATTATCATCGCCAGTGATATGCTCCAAACAGAGCTTACTGCTATGAATCACTTCACGTATTCAATAAGCTGCCACATCAATGTGTTTAGCTCTGGAATAGAACTACTGATTCTTAGCCAGATTAAGCACTGCTTCCGAATCAGTGAATATGATCATAGGCCAAATACCACCAAAACCAATACTTTCCAAAAGATATGTGATCCACAGCACTTCTTGTCCAGCCGCTGATATAGCATAATACTCAGCTTCAGCCATTAAAAGAGACACGACCATTTACCACTTTGATATCTATAATATCAGATTATTAGCCCACATAAATACATATCCTGTGATAGATCTGCAGGTGTCCAAGCAGCCAGCATAATCAGCATTTACATAGCCAGATATAACTCCAAGCACTTGCGCCAGTTTCTTCACTTCTTCAGTTACTAAGTATATAGTTCCTCTGCTAATAGTTTTCCACAAGAAGTATAAAGCATGTACTGCGTATTTCATATACGCTTCAGTAAGCTTCACCACATACCACATCATCTTGCCAATAGGAAAAGCTATATCTACACACATCAATATTTGCAAGTACAGTATACACCCCAGTAGGCTCTGGTAGCAGCATGTTAACATGATACTTAGTTAATAGACCTCGTCCACTGTGTTAAGCTTCGCGGCCAGCATCATTAGCATATCACTTATTTTCTCAGAATCACCATCAAAGGTGTCAAGTATCCTTTGCGTGTATGCTTCCTGCAATAGCTTAATAGACCTTCAGGCATAATTACACTTAATTTTCATACTAAGATACCAGTTTACATCTCCTTCATCAGTCATGTTAAATTACTTTATCATATTATCATACACCCCCTAGACATTGTGGAGGTTGCCTGTCATCTACATATCATCCACATATACTATAAGAAGCACTTCTCATCCAACAAACAGGCATTCATCAATTTCAGTAGCTTATAAGCCAATCACTTTAAGTCCTGAGCAAAGCTTCAGATACCATACCCTCACTAATTACTTTAGATTATAGATAGAGAGATGCAGTTTGCATACTTAGTCAGTACCATCTTCAAAATCATGAGATTAGCAGATATAGATCTCCTCTCCTGCTTCAAAATCCCCTTGAAGAAATACAAGTACAACATCTACTTGCCAGCATTTATAGTCATGTACCATAATAATCACAAAAAATAATCTGACAGTAATCAGCTTCACCATTAGCAAGAAAGTTTCATAGAAATCAACACTATATACTTGGCTAAAACCTTTGATAATCTATTAGACCTTGAACTTGCAGATCTTATTATCCACAGTCAGCTTCACTTTGTATACCCATCTCCCTTGTATGATTTTACAGCCTGCGGGCAGCTTCACAAGTATCCAGATCCATCACTTAACCAGACCATCATACTCCTTTCTCATTGCCACCCACCAGTCCTTCACATACAGGCCCTCAATTACTTCCTTGAAGAAGAACAGTTCAATAACTAACTCATGATCTTAACCATGATAATAATCAAAGCCAGGAGGGCGCTTACTCATAATACACAACATTTATATACCTATTATAGCCCGCTCTGCCATGTACAATTTCCCCTCAAGTATATATCTCAAGTATTCCATATGATGATAGTCCGGTAGCTCGTCCACAAGATGCTCGAGTAATAGTTTTGCTGTATTTAATAATATTAGAGTTAGTAATAGAGCCGCTGGAGAAGGATTCAATATCACTAGAGCATTTTAAGATATATCAGTAATATTATCTTCAGAATTACTCGCAATCTTATTAGAGTTACATATTAGCATCTTTATCTCTAGGAGGGTAACCCATTTCCTGTAATCATCATCAGAATCACTATAGAGCTCGGGATCTGTGCCTTCATCAACATGTATATCTTATACACAACATAGTTCCTTGGTTTCCAAGACAAACACATTATATTACTTGCCATAGCTAGTATAGCCCAAGAAGATACACTTCTGAGCTCTTGAGTCAATTTTAATAACATACTTACAATTTCTCACTTCCTACAGCATTATAAGCCAGCAGGTTAACCTGATAATACACAAATACTTGGCTATTAGCTGCTTGCCAAACCTCATCTCCCACAACATAACATTCAGCGCTCTATGGGACAAGATATTAATAATAAATACCACTAATTTCATAACAGGCGCCCATAGGTTCCTGGGAATAGTCTTATCTGCCATGACTGCACAGATCTTTATCAGAATCATATAACTGTATTACTCTGGCACCCCATTCTACGCGTGAGCATATAGAGTAATTAAAAGCCATTCAATACACCTCTACTTAATCCAATTCTTAATCTTCTTGTTAATAAACTCAGGCCTGTTATCTATATAAAAATCGAGCACTTTATGCCCGAAGTGTTCTTCTATTTCAACATAGCACTTAATATAGTATTTCACTTCATTTAGCAGCTTGCAAAGTCTAATAGTAACAAAACACTCATACTAATCAACAAAGATAATCCAGTACTTGAATCCTTGGCCATGAGACAGTAATAATTCCTTTTCACCACTACCAATATTAATAAATACATGTTGCCCCCGCTTCGTTGCAGGTGTCATTTTGAGTTTGCTCATAATTATTATTACATTTACTTTATAGCAAGATTCACAGGTATAACACAGGATCAGAAGTCTCTTAATATTTATATTCTTAACCATTTTGGCCGCTCTAATAATATTTAGTACAGACAGATAGTCAAAGCAGTGATACCAGATAATAAGATTTACCTATTTCTTATTCAGCTTCATAACCATCTCATCCCTGTCCTTATTAAAAGAGTCCTGATATACCCGCTTCACCACTACAAGCTCTTTCTTAATCATACTCTTAAGAGTGTCTATAACACTGTCCCATACTTCTAATAGAACTTCACACCACAAGAGTATCTCTTTAGCGTCTGCTTCAGCTTTATACACACTACATAACTCAATAACATCCAATACCCGCATAATATACATGTCTTGCACGATATCACTATACCTAATAATTATATTGATTTTAATATGCAAGATTATCATCTCAGTTGACAAGAGATTAATCCCTAATCCTTTACAGTTTAACTTGATAGTGCTGAGTAGATTTACCACTATCTCCGATGCATACAACATGTTAATAAGTATAAATTCAAACACTGAATTCAGGTATTTAAGAATTAGCTTGATATTTCCTCTATAAGTAGAGTATACAAGCTGGTCAGTTACAGTTATAATACCATGTCAGCATGGTTTCTCTATACCAGGAATAAAGCACTTCTATGATACTATAAGATATATTATTACTCCTGAATCTATAATCCAGTCTTACAGCTTAAGATATTAATGTCACGACCCTAGGATCCCTTGTTGCTTCTGCCGTGCTAGTGTTGGTGACTTGGGTTATCGAAGGTGAAGAGCGCCCTGCGATCTTCCTATCAGCTAATCGACGATGGGGTTGTACTAACCTGAGGCCTCACACAGTGGCTGTACTAACTGTATTGATTCGATGAGTGACCTGATGGTCCGAAGGTGACTAATAAGCAAGAAGAGAAGTAAGGTGTATCAGATACGTATACCTGATAACTTAGGTTGAGTGTGGACGAGTAGAAACTAGACTGAATGTAGACTCAGACTTGAACTGTGTAGTTCCAGTTAACAATGTTATTGAACGCGACTAACTAAACTGTAGGTACATGGTAAAAGAGTGTCCTTATATAGCCTTTGTCCATATACTTCTTCGTATACTCCTTGGAGTAGATGGCGAGGTATATCCAATCACAATGCCGTTCCGCGTATACTTCATCGTATACTTCTCGAAGTAGATGCTCGAGTATATTTTGGTCACGTGACTCGATCATCCTTTCTGCAGGGATTCCGATCCTCTCATGGTTTGATTGGCATTGGACTTCTGCCTGGCTGTGCCGCCTTCGTGGGGTATTAACCTCGTTGGGTTTCCGTAACACGTGTCATCCCACTCCCTCTGTCACTTCTCATTCTTCTCAATAACTTCCACAGTAATAGTAGCAGCAGTGGTACTGGGAGCAGTTATAGATTCAGTGGCAGCAGTAGCCATTACCAGTATGATCATTATCAGTAGCAGTCTGGTATTTGTGCTTACAACAATCTTCCACACCCCCTGCAATCATAGATAGGTTTGTATGGCTTCTTTCCATATTTAATAGCCATCTGCCCCTACAAGCATAGGAAGCTTAGTAATATCAATAACCAGCATCTTATTAGACAACACTTTTCTGATTCAGGTTAAAAATTTGACGGCTCGGGCCGCTCTTCTTAGTATAAGCAGTAATACAACAAGGACTGTTCTTTTCACTAAATCCAGCGAAATCCGGGCTCATAACCTGTAGATGAAGCTCTAAATATTGGGAGGATTATTTAATAAAAAGGATAATAAAGCTTGTCGATAGACATGATGGTTAAGATTCATGAAGAAGGAAGAAATCTATCTGTTTGAAGCAATACTTTAAAGAAGAGAAAACAAAGAAGTCACGTGGGAAAGAGGTGAGCCAATCATATCAACAATAGATATGAGCTTATTTAGCAAGGTGTGGTCCTATGTGGGACCCCTAGGTATATAGCTAGGGATAGTCTTATTTCTTCCCAGACGCAGGAGATTTCCAGGGGTCTTTCTAGGTCCCCTGGTAATATTGTATGTTTAGGTACCTTCTTTTGGGGTACCGGCCACCCTCATTTCGAGAGATTCAAAGGAGACATGTCCATGAATCTAGTATAGTATCATAGCGTCTGTGGAGATTCGTCAAGAACCATGAATATAAACTAATTATATGAAAAATATAAACTTTATCTAGAATTAATAAAAATGTAAGCTTATATTATCAAATTTCTTGCAAGGAGGAGCCTATATGTTCGGTTTCGGGCTTCCGTTATGTGGTGCGCTGCATTCAGATACTGCCCTATGTTGAACCTGGCCGCATTGGAATGATGCCCATCCATAAATCGCAGCCGGAGTACAACGGGACACGTGTGTTCGTAACGTGTTCCCACGGCATCATTCATTTTCTGACAGCTATATCGCAAAGCTACAATGCTTCGCTTCCTGACGCTCATATTTCTCTTTCCACTCGTCCTGGGTCTTGCCCAGGACCAAGCTGCCGCCCTCCAGCACCATCTCATAGACAAAAACCTCGACAGTGGCCGTCGCTGGGGCGTTGCGGCCACGGAAATGGGGATGCCGTACGTGCTACCCAACGGCGACATTGGATACCTCTTCGGCGACACTATGAGTTCGATACGCGTGCAAGATGCGCAAGACCTGCGCTCTCCGGTCATGTTGCGCTCAGGCATACACCCGCGCGAGGAAGGAGGTATTCGCTTCGAAAGCGCGGCGGGGGTGGTTGGGGATGGGCTCGCTCCGGGTCTGTTTTACAATGGGCTGCAAGGCGATGATGGCACGGACACGGGAATATGGGAGTTTACTGTCCTCCCGAACGATGGTATCAGCTTCCCTGAGACGGGCGAGCATATCGTCTCCTATGTGAGCATTATGAATTGGACGGATCCGGCTACTTCGAACTACGCGGGACTGGCGTACTCGCTGGACGGGGATAACTTTGTGCGCCTCGATGTTAAGTGGCATAACAACGACGACAATACGGACCCTTTCCAGAGGTGGACGATGCAGCGCGATGGGGACTGGGTGTATGTTTTTTCGATACGTTCGGTCACGCAATATGGTCCGATGATGCTGCAGCGCGTACCCTGGGACAGGATAACGGATAAAGACGCGTTTGAAGGTTGGGGGTGGAATGGGGAGGACTGGGGCTGGGGAAGGCCTTGCTCACCGATCTTGAGCGGGGACTTTGGGATGCACTCGGTACGTAAACTCCAGGATGGTACTTGGGCAATGGTCTATTCGAACGCGAGTGCTTCTGCGCCTCAGATTGTCTCTCGCAGTGCAAAAAGTCCCACAGGCCCGTGGTCCGACGAGACGATGCAGGTTATGCAACAGGGGGACGGGTCGCTGCTCTACAGCGGGTTCATCCATCCTTGGTCCAGCACTGAAAAAGATGGATTATTTCTCCTCGTGACCAATTGGACTAGTACCGGTGATCAGGCCCGGACGACGGGGGCTGCCGCAAATTTACAAGGCTTCGTGTCCGTCAGCCAATATGCTGGGACTTTGTAAGAGAGTAATTTCTGTATCATTGCGTGTAGCGTACCCGACATGATAAAGACAATCAAGAGTCATAGACCATGTATCCCTTTGTAAGCGGCTGCTTCAGTCTTCAAAGACCCTATTTTCCATCAATTGGCACGCCCCCATACGTACACTCATTGCCCGTTGCAACAGCACCAGCTGCCTTGCTAAACTCTTTGTAGGCTTGTTCGACACAGTCGTGGCCGTGTAGCCAGGCTGCGGGCTGTGCTAGTCGCTTAGTATAGCAACCGCTACCCCAATCGACGTTCAGCGATTGATCTCTTGCCTCAACACCCATTTTCTGGATGGCGGTGGTCCTTGGGTACCTAGCAGAACAGACGCGGGTGTCAGTATGTGTAGTTAACCGCAGAGTAATAGATATCTGGACAGGTGCACACCTTAGCTTCTCTGTTACTCTAAGAGCCAGCGAAGTGTCTGACTTTCCGGCCACTTGAAGGGCGACTGCAAGGACCGCGGCGTCTTCAATTCCTTGATTTGTACCTTGGCCGGAGTGCGGAAGAAAAGGATGAGCTGCATCACCCAGAACAATTATTCTTCCCTTATTGGACACCCATCGTTTTAAAGGAGGTCTTGTAAATAATGTCTGATCAAGGCAGTTCTCGTCTGGGGTTCTGGATATGAGAGGAGCGAGCACCTTCCGTACAGGCCAGTCTTTCATCAGGTCTAGGACCGTGTCGACGCAAGAGCTTCGTGCCTGGACAGTGTCCCTGTAGCCACAACTCCAGAAGATGTATTCGTGATTCTCCGCGGTTCCGACCATCATGACTAGACCCTTGCCGTAATATGTCTTGAAACAGTCTTTTTTGCCTGCATCTCGCAGAATCCATGAAGCCTCCGGATCACGCGCTATCTCCTCGGCGTGAAAAAACGCCCGGAAAGCGACCCCATCAGTAGCTTCGAGGGCAAAGGGCTCGTCAGAGACCTGTGCCCTCGCTTTGCTGTGCACCCCATCAGCAGCTACAACACAGTCACCGATAATGGTCTCGCCATTGACAGTGACCCCAGCGCTGCTATCGTTTTCCCAGTACTCGGCCACTTGGGCTCCTAAGCGAATTTCGACCCCAAGGGTCTTGAGGTACTCCAGGAGTATTTCAAGGAACCTTGACCGCCGCAGCATGATTGGATCGCTTGCTCTCGTTGACTCATATGGCATGGAAAGCTTGAGATTCCCGCTCTCGTCATAAACTTCAAGGGTATCCAAATTGCTTTGAAATCCCCGCAAGGTTCTAATGACGGCGCCGTCGGCCCAGTGCTGCAAGACGCGAAGGGCATTGCCAGTGATACTAATCAAGTCACCTTCAATATCTGTGTTAGGCACGGGAGATTGGATAACAGATGACAGATGACTTACCAAGGTGGTAATTATCGGGCTTTCTCTCGAAACAAATCACCTTGTGGCCGCGTCGGTGACACTCGATGGCAGCCGCCAACCCGGTCGGGCCAAGGCCCACAATTAAGACAGTGATTCCAGAGGAGTTGGGGGCCGAAGCATCAGATCTGTCATTGGTCATGTCTACGGTCGCGAAGTGCAGGTTATCGAAAGTGCGGAGTATTCAGAATGTATGAAACCACCAGGAAAGTGGACGGGGCTGGCTATCTTTAACCGTTTGTGTGCACAAGCGACTGCTTACATCTATGGAGTCCAGCTCATGCATATTTGTGTACGAGAAAATCTATGGGTGCAAGGAAAAGGAATGTAGGGAGAGTAAGTATCGACGGCTCTTGAAGCCAGGGGTCGTGGTAGGCAGATATATCACAATCACACAAGGGGTGGAAGACCCACCCTTTTCTAAAGGGAATGCGTCCGTTATAGATCAGAAGCCATTGGCTCTCTGGCTGAGATTACCCAGGAGTGGACTGCACGTCTTCCGACGAATAGGCCGTCACGATGACAGCAAAAGAAGCCACAACCAAGCCATGATACTTTCATCATCCAGTACTCTCCTATATTGCGTCTTCTATTTCGCAACCCTCCTAAATAGAAACCTCTTCCGGTCGTCGTCTCACACGGATCTTCGCCCCTGGGCACCTCACAGTGAGAAGTCCCGAACGTACAAGTTGCGAGGGACACTCGGCTACCAATTCAATATCATACTTCAACAACATATGACACAATGCAACCTTAATCTCATTCACTGCGATAAATCGCCCGGGACATGCCTGTTTTCCATGGCCAAAGTTCAAGCTTGTATGGTTGGTTTTGGTGAAGGCGGCAAGGTGTGCGTGCTTTGGGTCTTCGCGCATTCGGACGAAGCGAAAGCCGTCAAACTTCTCCGGGTCCGGGTAGATGGATGGGTCGAGTCTGCTTGGGTTTGCAATAGCGAGAAGTGTTCCCTGAGGGATGGTCATACCGCCTGCGAGATCGACTGTTTCTGTGGCGTACCGGAACATGGAGACTGGGGTGCAGTAAGAGAGCAGCAAGTCAGCAAACATGAAACGAGGAAGTGGGAGGGGCCCGTACGCAGAAAGAATGGCTCGAGGCGCTGGCTTTCCTTCATCACGCTTTCCATTAAGAACATTTTCTGCAAAGACGCAACGGTCAAGCCTCCTTTACGGAGGGCTGCAATTGCCTCTTCGCGGAGCAACTGGATGAGATCTGGGTTTTCGCAAAGTCGGCACAGGATCTTGGTCAACATATCGGAAGTGGTATGGTTCGCCACGGCTGTGAGGCGCAGATGGGCTAGGCCGGCGTCGTAGGTAAGACCCTGTGCATATCCGTGGATCCAGGCCAGGGAGGTGAACGTCTCGTCCTCGACTGCATTGTCCTTAACCCGGTCTAGTTCTGGCTGAAGCAGCTCTCGCGCCCGCTGCACCTGGGCTCGAAGCCTGCGACAGGACGGAAGAAACCAGTGGACAATGGGTTGAAGTATGGAGCCCCATTTCTGGACAGCCACCGCCGCAGTCATGCGGTTGGCCACGTATGTTGTGGAAATTTCGAGCCAGTCTGCATCGCGGCACAGCCTTGGTCCAACAAATGCCCGTCCCAACACCTGAGAGACCAGTCTAGATGCCATTGGGTAAACCTCGAGCTCATGCCACTCTGGGAACCCGTATTAGCAAAAAAAGGTCGAAGGAGGTTGTGCCCGAGCGTTACCAGGGGATTCTGTCCATTCTGTCTCCAGAAAATCGGCCGTCTCTTCGGAAAAGGGTTTTGTCAAGTGCACTATCCATTATACAGAGTAAGCCATAGACGAATGATCGGTTCAGTAATATGGTGGACTCTCACCCAGTCTTTTTGACGTAGCGCTGGCCGCAGGACGAGGCACTGCGTCATGAATATGACCGGAAAGCATGGTCTCAAATCCCCTCAATTCAACCAGATTTACCTAAAGTCCGGTATACAATTAGACCGCATCTATCTGGTAAGATAAAGCCCGCTATCAAACTTACAGGTGCAATTCCCTTGTGCTGGTCGAAGCGATTGTCCATCCCCACTTCATCTGCGAGTTTATCTGAGAGGATCAACCTGGACCCAAAGCTGGTCACTATCTCAAAGGCCGTTGACGACTGCAGATGTTAGACAGTCTCGCGATTATATCACTCGCCATACCTTTGAAAACCCAAGTCTTATCAGCTCTTCCGCTCTGGAATCGAAGTCTCGCTTCGCCTTTGCCTGAAAGAAGTCCCACCAGTACTTGTTCACCACCGGGAGCCGGGATTTGTGGGAATTAAACGACAAGAGAATGTAAAAGACGCTGCTTATCAGGGCAGCAAGAACGAGCGTTGCCCATGGGAGCCCTAGTGACGGATACAGCCTCTCGTTACCAAACATGTTGACGGCGTAAAACTTTCGCTATTGACCTCTAACACTTGGGTTATCTACACGAAGACTGGATTGAAGACCAATATAAAACAGGTTATAAAACGGACTTTGTCTCAAAAGGGGACGCGGAAGACAGTACACATTCCCACCCTGTAGTCTCCACATCCCCCACATGCCTGCTGCCTCAAGTCATAAAGTCTACTGAGGGGCTGGTACAACTCGCTCAAGTGCCGCCATCCCTTACGAAGCCAATAAAGGGTAACTCGTGCATGGAAAGCCTCCAGCTATCAGCTCAGGGCGTACAGGGAATGAAGTGGGTATGCATTGCGTTAATTAGAGACTGCGGATTTCTTTCGTATCACTCCTTCATATTCTACTCCTTGCATCACTCGCCCAAGGGTGTGCTCGCTGTTTACATGAGGTGCAAGTTGATGCACCGCACTGGGCTCCTTGCGCCTGATGGAGATCATGAGTACTAACGGTTGGATGTTTTGCTTAGCAATGAAATGGTGACGATGACTTTATCCCACAGTTCGAAAAACGCTGTCGGTTCACCTACGGGGATCAAAATTCTTCATTTGGCAGGTTCAGGGCTACCATAATGTATCCGCTACATCTATTGGCAGGTATCGTTGGTGTTATATCTCATCAGTGCTACTTTCGACCCGGAGAGCACCACCTGTATCCGTTTAAGTATCTACAATGGTATACATTTGCTCTTATCTTTACGACAATTTCTCTGAGTGTTAGCACGGACACGACTCTCTCAGACTCGGCAAAGTCAACCGCAGGATGGATGTTAGCATACTTCGTTGGACTCTACGCGTCACTGGTCCTTTACCGCCTCTTTTTCCACCCTCTGGGTAGGATTCCTGGACCATACGGGGCCAGACTATCGGGGCTGTGGTTCTCATACAGCCTGCGGAACCTCCCAGCATTTCGCAGATTGGAGGACCTTCACAAGCAGTATGGCCCTGTCGTGCGAGTTGGACCGTCAGAGGTTTCCATCATACACCCAGAGGCAGTGGACATAATCTATGGATACAAATCACGCTGCTCCAAGAACCCCTTCTATGATAATGCTCACCCGATGGGATCACTGCACTCGTATCGCAGCCGAGCAGCCCACGACAAGCGCCGCCGCATCTGGAGCACAGGGTTTGGTGACAAGGCTATGAGAGGGTATGAGACCCGCGTGCGCAGATACCAGGAGATGTTATTCGCGGGGCTTGATAGTGTTGCCGGACAGGTGATAAATGCCAGCCAGTGGTTCAGTTTCTATACCTACGATGTCATGGGGGATTTAGCATTCGGGCGCAGTTTTGACATGCTTGAGTCAAAAGCAAACCACTGGGCAATTCAGGTGCTTGAGAATGGCATCACTCCCTTTAAGTACTATCCTCCGTGCTGGATATTTCGCTGCCTGGTCACCCTGCCTTTCTTGTCCAAGGACTGGCACGGATTCATTGAGTTTACCACGCAAAAGCTGGTGCATCGAATGAATGTGGGTTGCCCTTCATATCGAATTGTGGTTCTTGTCTCCCGTCATTGATGCCGTGTAGAACAAAGTGGAGATACCAGATATCTGTGCATCGTTCCTGGCCCCGTTGAACGGCCGGACCCTGACCGCAGACGAATTCAACTTATTGATGGGTGACTCCATGCTAATTATCACAGCTGGGAGGTAGGGCTGTTCCATGCTGAGGGTGTAGCTCAGACTAACCCCGGAGCAGTGATACCACCGCAACAGCCCTTACGAGCGTGGTCTATGAGCTGGCTTGCCGTCCAGAAGAGGTTGACAAGCTACGGGCTGAGCTTCTGCCTATCAAGCCTGATGCGAGCGGCGAGTACTTACATGACCACATAAGCCAGTTGCCTCATTTGAACGGGTTTATTAATGAAACCCTTCGACTGCACCCACCGCTGCCGAGCGTGATTCCGCGCAAAACACCGCCGGAGGGAATCCATGTGGGCGGCACGTACATTGCCGGAGGGATGACCGTGTTCTCCCCTCAATGGCTCATCGGCCGCTGTAAGTATACTCTATGGAATGCCTCTAACTCATTATTGATGTGGAACTGTACAGCGGACAAGGCATTTGCCGACCCACTATCCTTCCTGCCTCAACGGTGGTGCAAGAACTCAAAGTTGATCGAGAACCGATCCGCCTACGCACCCTTCTTGACTGGTATGCCTTGTATTTCCAAAGTGGTATCGTACCATGATCAAGATCGCTGATTTCGTCTTTCTTTTTTTTCTTCTTCCCTCTCATCATCAGGCCCATATAGCTGCATAGGGAAACCGCTGGCGCTAATGAATATCCGCACAACCATGGCTCGCCTAATCATGCGGTACGACATTGGCTTTCCGGCAGGCGAGAACGGGGCGCCCTTTATGGAGAATGCTGAAGACCACTTCTCGATGGGTATCCAGAGGATGCCGATTGTTCTTCGCAGGCGTTTTCAGTAAAAGTAAAATCATCCCAGACAGCCCTGCGAGAAACGCAACTGGCTGTATGTCGACATCGAATGTATGACACTCCCAATAGATCAGCCTGCTGACTGGAGGTTTACATTACTACAATTCATGGCTAGTGCCTGTGTCAGGATGCCATCTACTGTAGCCATGAATGAAGCTAGAAGGACCACATATCTTCGTTTCCATGTACTACTTTTGTAGGGCCTCAAACGCAGAGCTGTTATGCGACGATAGCAGATAAAAACCAAATATTTTCTTAACCCAACACGCAACAGCAGAAAATGATTGTTTCGGTTTGCATACTCGTTGGTGAGACATGGTATAAGCATGGGGATACATGCAAGGGTTCTTGCAGAAAGAGCTGTCTGATTTACATGAAATTGAACCATACAAGCAGCAGGGCTTTGGCCGTGATCGCAACTAGGCGTTGTTATCTGGCTGTGCTGGTAAATTCTGCTCAACTGACGCGGTCTGTTATATGAGTACAAAGAAATAGTCCCTAGCAGTGGGCCTGCAAGGGACAAGCCTGGGAGCTCTCAAGCGGGTGGTCTGTCCCGACAGCTTTCTGCCATCACAATATAATCCTCGTACTCAATTCGCCCGGCGACTTTCTCTGCCCACTCAATAGAGACTGCCTCACTATGACCGTCCCTCAAGATTGCCCACCCCCGCAGTCAGCGGACGAGGGGATCAAGTCAACTGCTCGGGTGAATCCCGCAGAGGTTCTGACTCCCTACCTAGCGCTTTCCAGCAGTGACAAGGCATCCTGGTGGCAAGAGACAGGCTTCCTCTTCAACCGGTTCCTCGAAGCCGGACAGTACGACCTCCACCGCCAGTACCAGTTTCTGTCGTTCTTTGTTCACCATCTGGTTCCCTTCCTCGGTCCCTATCCCCACAAATGGCGCAGTACGATATCGCGCAGTGGGCTGCCCATTGAATTCAGCCTCAATTTCCAGAAGGGATCTCACCGACTTGTGAGGATCGGGTTTGAACCTGTCAGCTTCTTGTCCGGAACGGCGATGGACCCGTTCAATCAGGTTACTGTGGCAGATCTGCTCTGTCGGCTCGAAAGAATCCACCTGGAGGGCTACGATACGCGGTTCTTCCGGCAGTTGATATCCACCTTTCAGCTCTCGCTCGGGGAAGTTCAGCGCCTGGGAGAGCAGGAGGGAGGGGCGGATGCTCACCTGCTCAAGTCGCAGGCGGCATTTGGTTTTGACTTCAAGCCTGACGGAAACATCCTTGTCAAGGGCTACGTGTTCCCGTATCTGAAGGCGAAAGCCACTGGCGTGCAAGTTCCATCGTTGATCGCAAGCGCCGTTCAGAACATGAACGCGGAGATGAAGCAGTTCCTGCCAGCCTTCTCTCTGATCCACGACTACATGCAGGAAAGTACCGGCTATAACGAGTATACGTTTCTGTCCTGCGACTGCGTGGACATGTCGCAGCAGCGCCTCAAGATCTACGGTGCGCATACTGAAGTCACCTGGGCTAAGATCGCGGAGATCTGGACGCTGGGAGGGCGACTCATTGAGGAGAAGGAGATAATGAATGGGCTGAAACTACTACGACAGATCTGGTCGTTGTTGCATATTGGCGAGGGCAGTCGCGCCTTCAAGGGCGCGTTCGACGATGGCGAGTCCACAGCGGACGACCAGGTGCCCTCGCCCATCATCTGGAACTACGAAGTGCATCCGTATAGCACTTACCCGGTTCCCAAGCTCTATCTTCCCGTCCATGGGGAGAACGATCTCCACAATGCTCGCTCGCTGGCCCAGTTCTGGAATACCCTGGACTGGCCGGAGCATGCTGGTTGTTACGAAGAGATTTTGCAACAGCTATAGTACTTACTCCTTGCCTTATTTATCTGGAAACTTTCCTGCTAACATGGTGACTAGCCCTGATCAAGACGTTTCAGCAACCGCTCGGCTACAGTCGTGGATATCATATGCTTACACGGAGAAGAAAGGCGTCTATTTAAGCGTATATTACCATTCGCAGGATAAGTATCTCTGGGACAGCGATTGAGCAATTCAATTAATAGACCAAAATGCAATCACGTTAAGCTCTAAATCTCTATCCAAATCATAGTAGATCTGGCTTAGAGAAATTGATAATTGGGCCCGGTGATTGTTCCATTTGGAGGACTCGTCCAAGCAAATATGTAACTATCCGCATCCACGGTCGAGGAAGTGGATTGAAACACGCGCACCATGAATTGGTAGATCACTCTTCACTTCGCTATAACCAACCCTAAAGAACGGGCTTTTCAAAAGTGGACATATTGGCTATGAATAGAATTAAAAAAAAAAAATTAAAAGGAAAAGAAAAACATACAACAGCCGGGATTCGCATGTGGTCACCCACCATACTACTAACCGGCCGGCGTGTGGCTTAAGTACGGCTGAGCGGACGGGAAGCCCTGTTCTCCACACCCTATGGTCGTATGTACTTATTTCAACTAATGATTGAAATATATAGGGCTTGTCATATACCCTGAACTGCGTCTCTACACGTTCAAATGAAAACGAATACTTTTACCTCTTAATACCCCCAGGGGACCTGCCATACACCAGGAGACTACTACTAAAGAGTTTGTTATATTGCTAGAAGACTGGTAATACCACTGAAAAATCTTTTTCCTAGTTACATGGCTAAGGGTCTTATATAGGACTACCCCTTGCCAATTGGGCTTAAATCTCTTGTTCCGGGCACTTGACCTACGGAGTAAAATATATATCTATAGGCTTGTTCAAAGTCTCTAAAAATTCTGAATAATGATAGATATCATATATCTAAAATTATGTCACAGACACTTCTGTATACTTGGATAAAACTTTCTTTGCAATAATCGAGATTATAAATATATATCGAAAAGATCGAAACGCTGTTAAAGTGATTATATTCTTTACATGAAATACACGTCTTATTAAGAATTGAGATATATGTAGCAGGCTGCATCTCCTCTCCTATATATAATTGAATCTAAGTCTTCAAAGCTAAGATATAGTTAAAAACATAGTTTTGGCCCTGTGTAAAAAACTTAAACAACCTGCCAGTATCACCGCTCTTTTACCGCTATACCGCGTACCCAAGATGACCAGGTACCCATGATCATGTCGCTGATACAAGCTGACCGGCCCTGTTCAGGGTTTTCGGTCACCAGTGACTTGGAAGGATCCGGGAAACAGAGATAAAATCAAGAATAATGCAACTCTCTCTCTTTCTCTCTACTAGCTATAAAATATTCTCGTCACCTAACACCGGACGCCACATCAATTTTCCTTCATTGGCAGGCAGGTTCCATTCTAGCTTTCCGGTATACGTGCGCGCAGCAGGGCATTTTCACAACGATGACCAACAGAGAATTGAAGAAACACGTGTCACTTTTAGAATGATGTTGCAAACCACAAACAAGACAAGATACCACCGGAACTACTGATTAGTGTCATGACGCCTTTTGAGTCAAGCGGTATCTGTCTTCCAAATGATTGTTCATACGCTCCACTCCACTATGGCCTCCAAATCTCCCACCGGTCTTTCCAGATTATCCAGTAGGGCCTGCATAGTGCGCGAAATATTATCGGCCAGAGACTGGGCGGCATCTTCACACAATGTCCGGCTGGAGGCGATGATCTCAATGTCCACCATCGGCAGACACGGTGTAGAGCAAATCCAAACCTCATTTCCAGGACTCAATCTGCCGAACGAAGTTTGAGACGCACTTCGATTCGCGCCTAGGGTCAGGCTCAAATCCATGTCGACATCTTGGTGCTGGTGAATGAACCCGAATTCAGTAGTTGGGGGCCAGGACGTGCAGTGGGGAATGATTGTGCCGAGCTCTGTGCCAGCGTAGCCGATGCAGCGGTTGTGCTGTTTTTGAATGTATTGTAGATAGTCTTTGACCGTCATTGATTGCTCGAAGGATGCGCGGAATGGGATGTAGTTGAGGCAGGGCCCCGCTATGTCGCCGATCCATGGCACGGGCAGACTGCGAGTGTTAACGGTCTGGCCGATGGTTACGTCGGCGTGGCCTGTTATGCGGGCGAGAACCAGACATGCTGCCGCTTTGACCATCGTTGCCAGTGTCACTTGGGGTGGAACTGGGCCGAAGGCCACAGTCTGGAGCGCCGAAATAGTGCAGGCACGGGCACTTTCACTGCAAGGGGTTCTCGAGGCTGGGGCTGCTACTGGCATGGTGCATGGTGCCGGCGCGCAGAGGAGGTAGTCCTGCCAAAATTCAACGGCATGCTTATTATCATACAAATGGCGATGGATCTGGTATTGTTCGAAATTTGTCGGCGTGACTGGACCTCTCCCTTCGTAAAGGGCCTCTAGGTCCGCTAGGATATTGGGCACGCACACGCCATCATACTGGGCATGGGATAGGCGAAGGAGGAAGACATGGCTCGTGCCGGAAGGGTCCGAGACAAGAGTAAACCGCGCCGGTATCTCGGGGCAGAGTACATTCTCGCTCTGCTCCTTGTCACGAATCGACTCACAATGGGTCTCGAGGTCCATGTGGCTGGTGGTAGTGTGCAAACGAGTGTCCACCGACTCAAGTACTACTTGAAACAGTTGATTTTCGTTGACCGTCGTGAAGACGGTGCGCAGGATGCTGTGAGCAGCCACAAGACCTGCACATGCTGTCTGCAACTGGTTTACATCTACTTCTCCGTGGAAAGAAAACTGCCAATGCGTCCAGGGATACCGCTCAATTAGCGAAGATTGGGCTTGCGTCGCATGATAGACCATATAGGCGTCCGACTCAACCATCGGCTTCTTAGGCTGGGCAACTTGATCTCCATTTGAGGTTGCCTTTTGAACAGACAAGGAGGATTCACTTGTGGATATACGGCAAGTGCGAGCGAGTTGAGAAAGGGGGCGGTTGTTGAGCACGTCCGCAACTGTAAACGTAAAGTTGGCGTGGCTTGCAAGAGCAACCAAGCGCATGGCCGTCACCGAATCGCCTCCATGTAGCAGGAAGGTGTCTTCTGATCCGATTCGATCGCACGGCAGATGTAGGAGACCAGCCCAGATGCGCTGCAGGCGACGTTCATCCTCGGTAGTTACGGGGGTTTTCATTACTTGGTCTCCAGTGAACCGATACGCCTGGAGCTCGTGCGGCGAGAGAGAAATGACAGCCTGGTGCAGCCGGCGGCGGTCCAACTTGCCAACAAAAGTTTTCGGGAAGTGGTTGACAGGCACGAAAATCGTGGGCACCATGTACGTCGGAAGGATAGGCTCGAGTTGAGCTTTCGCATGAGAGATGGCCTGCTGAAAACTTGGCTCAACCGAGAGGAGGATTTTCTCCGTGGGCGACATCTGACGACAGTTGATAAAAGCTACCAGAAGCTTTGCATTTTCAGGAGCTGGTAACGAGACAATGTCTACAACCACATCGTACGCACTGCTGAAGCATCGATGCAATTGCCCCTCGATCCCGTCCAGGTCGATGCGCTGGCCCCGCAGCTTGACTTGCGTATCGCGACGGCCAATGTAACAAATTGTGCCATTCTCCTGATACCGTACTAGATCACCCGTGCGGTAGAGCCGGGTTGTCTTTGTATCCCAGGGAAGCCACGAGTATCGGCGCCATAGGGGTGGCTGGATAAAGCTGGCGGCTGTGGCATCGATCTGGTTCAGATACCCTCGCGCCAGAAATGGCCCTTCTAACAACAGTTCTCCAACCGCCCCAACGGCCGCTAGCTGGGTCGGATCATTGGGGGTTGTTATCCACCCCAGACCGCCGACGACGTGGCCGATAGTCCCTGGTACCCATCCGTGCTCTGGAAGAGGACCGACGGCGCATATGGTTGCCTCCGCTGGTCCATAGCCATTGATAAGGGACCGACCAGGTGCCCAAGCCTTCACATGCTCTACCCCCGCCGCTTCACCTCCTAAGACAAGCGTGGAGAGACTAGGCACCTCGGACGGATGAAGCGACTGCGCGACGGACGGAGTCAGGAATGCCCAATCCACCGCCTTCCGTTGGATAAACGTGGTCAGCTCATTCATTCTCTCAGACTCGGAGGGGACGCAGATGCACCCGCCGGCTGCCAGCGTGGTGAAAATCTCATAGATGCTGACGTCAAAGGCGTACGAAGAGAAATGTAAAGCACGTGTAGCAGCCTTGAACCCCATCCCCGTGCTATGATACTTGATACTTGAGCTCACCTGACGATGCGGCATAGCAATTGCCTTTGGCTCTCCCGTGGTTCCAGACGTGAAAATGACAAAGGCTAGTTCATTCGGGTCCACCCGTATGTGGTGTTCTGTCCCATCAGAGTCGCGGTCAGACCATAAGCAATCTTTGAACTTTTCTGATACGCAAAGCTCAATCGGAGCTAATCTTCTCGCCGCGGAAGCTGTCGATGAGTCGACTATCGCGAGTGGAGCTGACACACTGGCTACGATACGCTCCATGCGTTGGCGCGGATGGTTGGGTTCCAGGAGGACACAAGTCCCCCCCGCCTGCAGGATAGCGAGGATGGCCACGATTGACCACCGATTCCTCTCCATACAGACGGCCACAAATGATCCAGGCCCAATGGCAAGAAGATTGAGACGCCAAGCGAAGCTGGAAGTCATCTGTATCAGCTCCCGGTAGGTGAAATCACCGTCCCATGCGGAGATGGCTATCTTCTGCCCGTGTCTGTTCTGCTGGGCGAGTACGAGGTCATGAAGGCAACGATTGTCAGCCTCAGGAACTGCCGCATTCCATTGTCGAAGCAGGTCCTTGTCCCGAGCGCTCGTGAAGTCAAGATCCTGAAGTGTTCCTCCCGGCTGGTGGCAGAGCTGCCGTAGGATATGCTCCCACTGGGCGACCATTTGCTCGGCTTCCCAAGCGTTCAGTACTTGGGGATCGTACGCCATATCGACAGTAATCCTGCTGGCGTCGGGGCTCACTTGTAGCATTATGTTGATAGCGTAGTTTGCGAACTTTGTCAAATCTATGCCACTGCTCGCAGACCCATCCTTGATGGGACACAAGCGGTGCGCTTGCTCTTGTCCTCCCGTTTGAATGTTGAGATGGCTCTGAAAACCGCAAGCTCGTGCTGCATCCTCACTGGTCTTTGCGATGCGTGAGAGCCCCGCCTGCTCAAACGGGATCATGCGGGTCATTAAGGTCTGAATTTGATCCAGTGCCGAGGAGATCGTACCCTGGGGGCAGAGAGAGGTACGTATCGGAACTGTTGCAATGGTAGGGCCTACCATGTCATTGATACCTTCTATGGGCGCATTTCGACCGCTGATGGTACAGCCGTAAACAACTTCTTTCGAGTCGGTGTAGTGCGCCACCAGGAGCGACCAGGCTAGGTGGATATAGGTAGGTAACGTGTGACTCCGAGAACATATGTCAATTTCTTTCACAGTGTACTGCAGTACCCCAGTGGGTGCTGGCCTATGATGGTTCATTGGCAGGGCAGGGAAGGTGGGCGCATCGAGCCCGGCCATCTCGTTGCGCCAAAAGTCCTCCATACTATCATCTAGCTCCTGTAGATACTGGATGAAAGGGTAGAAATGGTGAATTTGCAGTGCTCTACCTTTCAAGGCCTGTTCAATATCCTCGACAATCAGTTGCATCGACCAGGCGTCCCAAAGTGCATGGTGGACTGTGATGGTGAATTCACCACGAAGATCGCCATCCCCTAACGCAAATCGAATCAGCGGAGCGCCGGGGGAGCTGGACACTGAATCAACAGCCGTTGGGCACGTATAGCTTTCCCAGGGAATCTCGCCTCGGACTACCACCTGCAGCAGTCCCTGTGGAGTTTGGATGATACGGGTGCGAAGGATGGGGCTGCTATTCACCACCGATTCCCATGCGGCCTTGAAATCGCTGATATCCACATCCTCTGGCATGTCAAACAAGATGCTTCCCGTGTACATCTGGGGCTGACTCGTTGACAGCGATATCATCCCTTCTTGTAGTGGTGTACAGGGATAGATATCTTCGATGTCAGATAGCGACACCCCACATTGTTCTTGCGCCAGGCGCATAATCTCCGCATTGTTATCGGACTGGCCATCCAGTAGGGAGAAGGGGCTGTAAGCATTGCAAGGAGCACTGCTGGGTACATGTGTTGCCGTACGTGCCACCTCCTCCAGCGATGCCGTTCCAAGCACGTCGCGAATATCGAGTAAAAGACCTGCTTCGCGAGCGGCTGCCACAAGACGCAAGACCAAAATGGAGTCTCCGCCGAGATAGACAAAGGAACTGTCTCTGCCCACACTAGACATGGGAAGCTGAAGAAACTGCGAATACAGCTTCTGCAGCGTGATTTCTGTTGCGCCGCGTGGAGGGTGTGTACTAATGGAAGAGCCGATCAGCCCCTGTAACTGCTCTCTCGAAAAGCATGCCGCAGTTGTCTGAAGTAGCCGTCGGTCGACTTTTCCAGACAATGTTCGTGGGATTTCGGCAACAGCGAGGAAGAAAGACGGGATCATATAGTTCGGAACCCGCTCTTGCAGACGGTTTTGAGCTGCCCTAAACTCCGCGACGAGTGCCATCTGGGGAGAAAGGAACAAGGGCGAGTCCTCGTACAATCCTCCATATATCTGCTCAGGTTTAACAAAAGCCATGAGAGCGTCGCGCTGGTCAGATATGGTCGTGACCTTGGCGACAATGACTTCTTCCGCCGCTGGCAGGACTTGTTTAATATGGTCCTCGATCCCTGCTACTTCTATCCGATGCCCTCTAATCTTCACCTGGCCATCCTTGCGGCCCAGGAGCGTGATGTTTCCACTGCTATCCTGCACCACGAGGTCCCCCGTACGATACAATCGGTGCTGGTAGGAATGTTCGCGGATTGCCTTCAGCCAGCTTGGTGGCTCGATAAACGCCCTTGACGTCGCCTCTGGGTCATTCAAATAGCCACGGCCTACAATCGGGCCTTCTAGCAGCAGCTCTCCCACCAAGCCGGGGCTCACCTGTCGCTCTGGGTCGTCCGGTTCAATAACCCAGGCCACCGCGCCCGTGGGATGACCAATGCAGCGGAGATCCCCCTCTGGCTGGACTCTGACCTGCGCCGTTGCATTGACTGAGCATTCGGACATGCCATACGCATTGATGATATTGATATCTTTCTCCACGCCAATGACCGCGTCCGAAACTCGCATCTCCTCGCCCCCGAGAACCAAGGTCTGAAGGTGCGTCACCTCCCATGGAACCGTCCTTGCAAAGGACGGCGTCAACAGAGCGTGGCTCACCTCTAGCTGTCGCATCGCATCCGCAAACACCAACACATCCGATCGTTGGTCGCTCCCAATCACGCAGAGACAGGCACCAACCATCAACGTGCTGAGCGTCTCCATGATACACACGTCAAACGCGTAGGATGAGAATTGCAGAACTCGCGAGCCCTGATCAATTTGGAAAACCTTCACATGCTCGCGGGCCCCCGAGGCGTAGGCACAATGATCTATCACAGCTCCCTTTGGCTTACCTGTCGACCCGGAGGTAAAAGCCACGTACAGAGCGCTTGCTGGATTGGTAACGACGGACGGCTGTGGCATTTGAGAATTGGGGTGCCATGCTTGGCACAAGTGCTCGACGACTATCACGTTGCAAATTTGCATGCAACGACCACTTTGTGTTGTACATGAGAGAAGCACTGGACTTGATAGTTCTTCACAGATTGTCTGTAGGCGGGGGAGCGGGTGTGAGGGATCAAGCAGACAGAAGGCTCCCCCGGTCTTCATCACCCCAAGCATCGCGATTGTCGTCCACCGCGATTTCTGCATGCAAATTGGGACGAACGTTTCTGGACCCACGCTGAGCAGCGTCAGTGCAGAAGCAAGTTGATCAGATAACTTATCCACCTCATCATACGTGAAGGTCCCGTCCCAAGCAACGACTGCCGGTGACTGGGGCGTTTTCCGACACCAGTTTTTGATAACATCGTGCACACATATGTCCCAGCACTCGGGAACCTGGTCGTTGAAAGGTATGGGGGCTCCTAGTTTCTCCGTGTTAACCTCTGCTGGTTGCGGAGACTCGGTCCTGGGGGATGACAGTGGGCAGGAAGTAGAAGATGGAGGTGATGAATCAGTGGAGTCAAACTCGTTGACAGTAGCTGTCATCAGTTTCGATTGAACTATATCACATCCCCCGTGCCATTCACTGCCCTTTGTTGAAGTCATTGCTTCATGTGACTGTACCGCGGTTATGTTCTGATAACGGGATATTTATGGTTCTATACCATATGAAGCTCCGTCTAAATTTGGGAATGAAGCAGTGACCTGACTGTGTCTTTCCTGTCTTTCCATGGCCATCACTGGCTCGGTGTACCTTCGTGTGTGTATGGAACGACTATGAGACAGACCATCCTCCTCGCATAGTCCCGACTGTGGGACGCGCTATTTTGACCAGATGTACATGCATGCCTCACTGTGGTAAGACTTATCGTACTGTATGAATGGTCGTACTGCTGCTAGGGAAGGTCCGATTAGATGATTACTATTTCTTTTATCATACATACAGCTACGCCACTGATTTTATGGACCAGACCTTCATTCTTTGGCGGTAGTGTAACAAATACTATGTACATCGCGATTTACTGAACTGGGAAATGCAAGTTTCCAAAACTTCCTTGAAATTGAATGTTATCAGCTTTGATATAACACCAATAATAGTGGCTGCCATGTACACCAATTCGGGCTTTGTGCCATGGGAGTCAGGGGCCTTGTGCCCTTGCACCGTTCCGCAGGGAGTACTTCAAGCAAGGACCCCCCTTCCTGAAGCATCTTCGGATCAACGTCCGCTACTCTTTCCACTCCGTGCTTCCTTATTTCTCTCCTCTTGCTGTGCTTGGACAGGCTGGGGTGGCAATTCGGGGAATAAGGAATGTGGAACTCGTCAGGTGTCACGACCGCTACGCCAAAACGCCGACCAACGGTTACTCTAGAGCTTATCCTTACTGATGTACCCAACGGTATGCGCGTGGGGACACGTGATATTTTCCCGCGCAGAAGATTCGGCCAATGCAGTATTGAGACTGCTACCATACATGCTGAATGAAACGGTATCTTTTTCCAGGCAAGTCTTGACCCCTACCAAGGCCCTTTGTTACAGGCCTCCCTTCTTAGTGACGGGAGATAGGTACGGTCTCCACCAGGTACATGGACATTTCGCAAGCTGGTACCTCATCGTGGAGCATCCAATATCGCAGTTAATGCCAAACGGGGAGATTTTGGATATAGATAATGTAAGTGGACCGAGTAGCCTACAAGTAGAGTATCTTGCCATCCATCATCCATAATACCTTGGGAGAACTACGTATCAAGACTTCAAGCCTCTGTCTGGTCTGCCTAGTTGTTTCTTCTAACGGCCTCAAACTAGAAAACTACAGGAGTTGTGCCATATTTCAGGGACTGATCCACCAAGCATTGTTGTTGACCGGACGTCTCAGTCCGGCACATACCTTCGCTGTCCCAGTCCTCACTACCCACTCCGTGCCGCACGATAAACAAGCCCTCGGGGTCCCATTTGTTCTTGATTTGCAATAGGCGGTTGTACTTCTCTCCCCAGAACCAGTACTGCCAGTCCCCGAGTTCTGCGTCTGCTTCATTCAAGTATATAGCCTCCGGCTTGGGTTGTCCCATTGAACGTAATAGGGGCGATTCAACCGTAGTCATGCGCTCCTGGACGTCGCGCTGTTCCTTCAGTGTTGTCCCAAACACCCGATTTCCCACGAGTAGAATCGATGCAGACCGCCAGCCCCGATGCATGGCAGTGTCCACTGAGTCCTTGTTGCCTGTAACTTGCCCGCCCAGTGTATTGGCAACCCACGTGTCCCCTGGGCTAAGTTTCACTGTCGCCAGCCGCTCAACTAGCTTTGATGGTCCATCTGTTGATTCGTAAAATTTCCGCGGAATCAGAATATTCTCCTGGTGGAAAGAGATTCCTCCAATGAACTCGCCTTGGGGAATAGCAAGAAAGCTGCTGAGATGGGCGTATGCCGTTGTGTCGAATTGGTGGTCGATCCTTCGATGGTCGAGTTCAGTCAAGAGCATCGCCATCCTATCCTCCGCGTTCTTTTTGTCTGTCTCGCCGATGTAGAAAAATGTGAGTCTGGCAAAATAACCCCCAGTAGGAGCACGGCCAACCCAATATTGACTGGATGTTTCACCAGTACTGAGGTTGCGGGAGGTGTAAATTACTTTCCTAACCAATGTCCAGAAGGTTTCGTCTGCCTCTTCTCTTTGAAATACTAGATTGGATATAACGGCTGGAATTGCGCCAAAGACAGGCATTGTAATACTGGTCACCAGGCCAAACGTCCCTCCGCCGCCTCCACGGAGAGCCCAGAAGAGATCTTGATTCTGGACCGCGTTTGCGATGACAATTGTACCCTAAGGATACAGGGTGGTTTGCATCAGAATGGGAGCACTCAACAATGTATGTGTCCTTACTTACCTCCGCTGTGATCACTTCAAACTCCTGCACCAAATCGACACCCAGCCCCAGCTTCGGCGACAGCGCGGTCGACACGCCTCCTCCCTGGATGTAACCCCCAGCAACACCAACCGTCGCACACTCGCCCGCCATAACCGTATAGCCATGGGCATCCGCAGCAGCGTATAGCTCTTTTGTCAAGACCCCTGCCCCAATCTTGACGCTTGGCCCCTTTGCTTCTTGTTTTGACTCAGCTGTATGCACAGTGGGCACAAAGTTCTCGATGAAGCTAATATCTTTCAGACGCTGGGTTAGGATCTGAAACGAGTCCACCGCGCTGGAGCGCCCTCCAGAATCGTGACCCGTGTTCTTGATGACAAGGCGAAGCCGTCTCTTTCTAGCAAACAAGACTGCCTTCTGCGCTTGCTCCGTTGTCTCCACCATTGCTGAATATCGTGGGATTCGCCCCTGGTGGCATGGCTCGGACGCATAGCCAGGACCAACATAGCAGGTCTCGTTGCGCGAGAGAGACACCTCCCATGCGTAATCCTGTTGGGAACCTAAGCCAATCGACCATCGTCAGCTCCGGCCAAGATCATCAGATTGGAGCTGTTTCACGTGCCACTCACCGGGTTGACTTGCTCTCCAGGTGGAGTTCGACGATAATGTGGATACCCGCTCACACGCGGCCTTGTCATAATTAGGTTCATGACAGACAGATCCAATCGGATGAACCTGAACCAGGTTGCCTTGAATTGATCTATTAAAAGCCTGCCACTCGTCGAGAGAGGGCCAGCACGGTTCTCCTGGGTGACATCGGCATTGTCCACCCCGGGCAGAGAGGCCGCTGCCCAGGGGATAGCAGCACGAAAAAACCAACGCAGAAAGCAGTCTGCTATAGTACATTGTTACTGATGCTCTAGCTGGCGTAGTACATTGGATAATAGAAAATCATAAACTACGTGACACGCAAACAGAACCTTGAGTAATAGATGGGGACCACCACGTTCTCAAGACCAGACCACACAAACCCCTTGTCGGCTTGCAAACTGAGAGGCTAGCAAATTGCCAAATCCCTTCACATCTGACGCACGACGCATGCCTCACGGCCCTGGGACGCAAGGGGCTTCATCCGGTAACGTCAACCTCGACCAAGAAGCACGAATGTTCTTGAAAAAGCCTTGCGACGAACATCTGCTAGGAGATGTATAAAAAACGCTGATCTTCAGTAGATCACTAGAAACTTACGACTGGGTCACATCGTGACGTGACCGACTGTCAGGAATGCCGGTGTCGGTGATACTACGCGGACTACCGCATCTAAACTGCAGTAAGGACTTGAATTCATACAGAAAAAAAAAAAAAGGCTTTGTTTATGGGCTAGCTTGACCGCTATTACAGGCCTAGGAACAATTTCCGAGTCATTCGTCTCTGTATCTGACCTGCGCCCGCCCTTCCTCGTCATCATTAAACTCCCCTGACAAACCACCTTTCAGAAAGGAGAATAGTATACACTGACGTATGGTTTAGATTTTCGGTAAGAGAACGAAATAGCCTCATGAACCCAATTTGTCTTCTTAAGGTCCAGATTGGGACTACAGAAGAGGATGGGTCAGTCTTACTGCAACTGATTAGCGCAAGGCTGACTTACTAGTACGACTGAACGTTATCCTTATATGATCTAGCCATGTCCGAAAAGCCAACGCGCTCATAGAACGTCGTCAGCGCATCCATGACTGCCATGTCGTTCATTCCAAACGTAGTCAGATACACCTGGGGCTCGGGGAAACGACTCGACGGCGACAACGTGTAGTTCGCCATCGTCGTCATCAGATGTGTGGGGGGTTGCCCAAGGACGAGATTGGGCCAAATATCACCACGGTCTCCCTCTGAAATAGCCAGTAGATCCCAGAGGTCTTTCAGCAAGGCGAGACCCTCAGTGCAGACCGGATCCTTGACGCGTCGGCCACCAATCGTCCACAGGTTCGCGACTCTCTCCCAGGTCACCACTTTGTCAATCACGTAGTACTTGATGCGGCTCTTGCTGGGCTCGCAAAGATCGCAAGCGAGTAGGCTAGGGAACACTTTCTCGTCGACAGACGGGCCGCCATCATCATATCTAGAGCTCAGAAAGCACTTCAGCATACGCAGAGGCTCTTCAATACCCACGATCGCCAACTTTTCCACTGCGTTGAAGAAGAGGCTTTCGATTGGGATACCGGTCGCTAGGAACTTCATGTATGGATAGAAGTAGACTTTCATGTTCAGAGCACCGTCCTGGAAATCAACGGCCAGATTGTGCTGCCCTCTCCCGGATTCAGGCAGGTCGTCGCTCCGAAGCAGTCTCTGTTCTTCTTCGCTCGTGAGGACCAGCTCGTTGTGAAGAATGCTGTACCTGTCGAGAACAACCGCGTCGCTCAACTGGGCGAATTGGTAAACGCACTCGTGTATCGCACGTTTGTTAAAAACGTCGGCATCTGTCCCCGATTGATCACAGACAGGATCCCACGAGATCCTGACCACCCGGTGCGAGACGTTCCAGCTCAGCTCGTAAGGTACCTTGTAGGGTGTCAGGTTGCTCTTCCAACGAAGGTGATCCTGGCCCTTGGTGGGAAACGTTCCTAGGTAGGGGATCAAATGCTGCTGGACAAAATACAGATACATGTACTGGCTCGGGGTGTCATATCCAGAGTCTTTGAGCACTTTCGCCAGCACAGGGCCTATGTGTTGCCACCATTTTCGCTGGTCCTCGCGTGTAAGTGATGAGAATTTGCTCAGGGCTTCGTATGGCCCGCACTCGTTGTCCATGGGTGGGTTTTGAACTGTCATTATGCTGTCCTGCTGCCAGCGTTAGCCTCGTAGGTGCGAAAGTGCAGAGATATGTTGGCGTTGGGCCTCACCCTGTCAGGCGAATCCGTATTCTCTTAGTATGCCATATGAACAGAAATAGGAAAGGTTAAGAAATTCATGGACTCTGGGCTTCAATCATTTCAGAACATGAATGGTAGGAGTGGTCTGTAGCATTCCTCTCGACAAGGGACTCTGCTGGGCCAGCCGTTGAGCTTACGTCGGCGCTTTGCCTTACTCCTTGCATACATACTTGCCCGGTTGCTGTACTACTTATACCAAATATCATTGTCTCCAAAGCTTGTTTTGAGTTTCACCATTACCGTCCCTTTTTTCTATAATGTCAGTGAGGGATACAAAGCCCGCAATGGGGCCGATATCTGCGGCCGCCAGCCGAACTTCCATGCCAAACCCTTACCTTGGACCCACCAAAAAGCACCCCCTACTTCCCAGATGAGTAGTTCAGCCCGTCTATAGGAAATCTCAATTTTGCTACCAAGACCTCTTATCGCTCATTATACCGTACCCGCCGTTTTCTGGTCTGGTCTGGTGACACAGGTAACTAGTGACAAGCTCATGATGCCACCGTGTGACAGCCACGAAATGGCTGGCTACAATACCAGATAACAGGAATGCAATCTGTGAGGCAAAGGAAGTAGATTCAGGGCTTTCCTAACCATGCTGCGTTTTGTCATTGGCAATCGTTTGGCTGCTTACCCTACATACGTCTCCCGCCGTAAGAATGCGCCCACGCGATGTTAGCATGAGCATCATGATTATTGTATGTCTGTCAAATCCACTCTATCAACAAGTTTAAGTTGAAGAAGAAACGCTCTCCCTAGATGCTTTTGCTGCTTTTGCAATCGTCCTGACAGAACTCCCCGTTTGCCGGTACATTTGTCGGGGTATACTCCCGGCCATTGATAACTGCATCAGCTGCAGTGTGGAACTCCTCGTACGTATGCTTGACGCAGTTATGAGTGTAAACCCAGGCCTGGTGAGTGAAAGCCGATGGCCTCTTTGATTCGTCTTCGCTATCCCAGGCTGCATTGAGGAAAGAGTCTCCAGCCTTCATAGAACCTTCTTGGATGAGAGATACTCTGCGATGCCTATTGTGGTCCTTGATCAGAAACCTAGGTCGGAGCCCAACCTATTGAGGTCGAAAAATAAATGACCCAGAAGGAGGAAACATTGGAAACGACGTACCGGAGTTTTTCCATAACGCGCAGAGCTAGGGGCACATCTTTCTTACCGGCGAGCTCCAGACAGATTGCCAAAACCGCCGCATCTTCAATTGCCTGGTTCCCACCCTGGCCTGCGTACGGGAGAAAAGAATGTGCCGCATCGCCGATAACAATCATTCTCCCTCCGGCTGAAACCCATTTTCTCAGCGGCGGCATTGCACGGAGAGATTGGTGAAAGCACTTCCCCGGCGGAGTTCTCGCAACAACAGCTGCAAGCTTTCTTCCGGCCGGCACGCTCTTCAGGCGTTTCAGGATGGCATCTGGTGTAGCAGGTTGCATCCAAGCTTCTGACTTGACCTCAGAAGACCCCTATCATGCTCTTAGTATGCGACCCCGTGACATTCAGGTATGGTTCATCGTGACATACCCGAATGGCGCATCCCCAGTGCACGTAGCGGCCCTTAGCCGCTGTCCCCATCGCAACCATCGTATCCTCGGCGTAGTATGTCTGGAATATATCTGCTGTTGGTGCTTTTTCCAGTACCCACTTTGCTTCCGGCACGTTCGCAACTTCACTGGCATCGAAAATCGACCGGTAGGCAACAACCCTGATATCTCTGAGCTCGGGAGTTTCACCCGTGATTATGCCTCTGGCCTTGCTATGCAACCCGTCCGCGGCTATCACACAGTCCGCTGTGAGCTTCGCATTGTTGGCATACACGCCGGCACTACCGTCCGTCTCCCAGTATTGGTCCACCGTAACGCCAAAGCGGAGATCGATGCCTATGTGGATGGCATAGTTATACAGCCTGGTAAGAAGGCCGGTTCGCCGGAAGAGATAGCCCTGAATAGGGTTATTGGAATTGTATGGCATGGCGAGTTTCTGGTCTCCCTGGGAATCGAAAAGCTCCAACGCTGTCACCTCGCAAGTAACGTCGTCGTCTACCAGATGTCCGAGAGAGCCATCGTTCCATGCTGCCAATATGCTTATACTGTTACCACTCAGCCCGATAATGTCGCCTGAAAGAAGGGAGCTATTAGCATGGATGTCTGACCGATCTGGGCCGTAAATTTCGAACCTAATTGATTTGTATCCGGCTTCTTCTCGAGACCAATGACTCTGTATCCCCTTCGGTGGCATTCAATGGCAGCAGCAAGCCCGCCAAATCCCAGGCCAACAATGATCACCGTCAAGTCACTTTTCGTCATGGTTGACAGGATTCTCAAGGCCAGATTGTGGTAAAGCCAATGCTAGAACGGAGTGGATACAGAGAATCCGGTATCAGTCATGGCTGCCGTATCTCTCAGAGGACTTGCTTAGCTATATGCGGCATTGCAGATGAACGTCAGAGAAACCTAGGCAATTATGTGGAATGGGTGTATTGCATTGTAGGTAAGGGATTGTGGGACAGCATTCGTTCGCATCTGAAGTAGCGGTGCGAGTGGTGCGTCATCTCACATGTAACACCTGTCTTTCGAAGGCGGCTTGGGTCTCCCTCGGGTTGCATTGGCTTTTTGCACTCATTCATAGCAGAAGATATCATGATGCTAGGGATCGAAGGGGGGTTATACAACTATTGTACAGCTCAATGGTGCGTTCTGGGGATGCGCTAGGGACTCAGCTCTGGCTGCACAAGAACCGTAATTTGGAATTTCCCTCAATACCTCACGTCATGGAGCGGTAGTGAAGGAAGGTCTGCAACAATCACCGAGTATAAGAAATCTGTACCATACTCTGTGCACATCCCGCATTGTTCAGAAGTCGGCTTGTTTTCCGTAGACTCTGGTGAATCACTCTCCTATCCAGCGGAACCCCACACAATACCTTCCAGATCTCCACCAATACCTACGAAGCATCCCAACTTGCTCAACATGACCGTTCCTCTCGATACCCCCAAAACTATCACAGTGTATGGCGCGACCGGTTACCAGGGTGGTCCGGTTGTTCGATCTCTGCTGAAGAACAGTGCGTTCAGGGTCAGAGCGATCACTCGGAAGCCTGGTTCCGAGGCGGCGAAGGCACTACGAGAATTGGGTGCTGAGATCGTCCAAGGGAATGGGTGGAACAAAGAGGATATGGTGTCAGCGTTCTCTGGATCATGGGGGGCTTATGTTAACACAGACTCTGACGGTTCTGTGAGCTAAATGCGACAACACAACTTGGTGGAATTTTCTAACACGGACAGTGCTTTTGGGATCCAAACAGCCCAACCGAGTTTGACCTTGGGCGAAACATTATCGATGCGATGATTGAGGCGGGCACTGTGAAACATCTGGTGTACTCTTCTTTCATTGACTCATCGGCCTTCACTAATGGCCAGGCAGGCATCATCGCAGCCGACAGTACGTTTCTTTAGCGGATTGCGCTCTTGAATTTGTGTCTAACACTGTGTAGTGAAAGCGAAGATCGAGAGGTACGCAAAAGACTCGGGATACTTTGAGACGGTCTGCCCTCTGTACCAAGGGTGGTATATGGATATTTTTCGCCGGCAGGACTATGCCCGTGCCCTCGGGGGCTTTCCCTATTTCCCAGACGATGATGGGTTTCGTACTCTCCGTGTACCTCAATGGGGCGCCGATAAGGACATGGCCCTTCCTTGGATATCGTTGGAAGATGACTACGGGGATGTTGTGCATGGCATCTTCCTAGAGCCCGAGAACTTTGATGGACGAGTAATCCCCGTCGTTAGCGATATCCGGACCTATCCAGAGGTGGTCGAGTTATTGCAATCAGGTATGTCACTCGTCCTCCTCGTCCTGGCGGGTCAATACAGCCTTGGATAACACCATTTCACCCAATAGTGAGCGGCCAAAAGGCACGGTATGAACGAGTGAAGGACTGGAAAGCTCACTTCGGTGATTCTCACCACGGTCGACAGACCCGCAGTATCTATGAGTACGGTCGTTTTACCAACGGTAACTTCTTTGGGGATACGCCTGTATCAACAGAGGTCGCATCGTATCTGAAAGCAAAAGGTGCGGAGGCCCGGGGCAAAGGCCCGGAGGAGCGGAAACTCATCACAATGCGCGAGTGGTTGGAAAAGGCTGTGGTGCCTCAAATGCGAGAACTTGATTCCTGAAATTTCCGGAAACACCTGACAGAGGATTCCTTTGGTATACCTAGGTCTCAATCAATTGGAAAAACTGACCAATCTTCCATGGCGCCTTTTTGTACAGGCTGATGATCTCAAAGCAAGCGAATCACCTTAGGACATGGTGAGAACCAGAGTATTGCTGCAGCCAAACGTAAAAAGGCCAGTGGTAGACGATGAGCGCTGCCCGTACCCCATGAGTGCATGGTATCATGCCAATTCGGAGGAGGTGATTCACAGCCCGCTGGCAGCTTGGAAACATGACCTCTTCATACATCGCTGTAAGCGTCATGATTTTCTATGGATACAGCTGGCTACTCCCTTAGAGACGCACGTTTTCCTGAAGATGTGGAGTGGTAGACGACATGCGGCGGGTTTACACAAACAAATTTTGGTGGAGCATCTTCAAACCAGGACACTCAGAATACCCGCAGACACAGACTGGGAGGGGATCAACAACTACCTTGCTAGTTTGCCAACATTCCAGCGAGTGGTACGGAACCGGGATCCTAATGAAGGGCTAGATGGCCTCAAATATGTACAACGGTATCTGCACCTAATCTCCTGGTTCGATGAAGTAGAGAAGGGGTTTAGTCTCGGAGAGCTTGACATTGGTTTTGTAGTCTTAGGGGGGCTTTATATTTTGTATAAGAATAATATAGCCGTAGTTATTTTAATATAGCTGCACTTCATACTCCGAGTACAGTATTATCAATTCAGTTCTGAATGCACACTCCCTCACAACGTTTTCTCAAGGCCAGTAGGTAGCTAAAACAACCGCACGGTTATTATGGTGCTTTCCATACTGGAAGAGGGCTAAATTTTAAGATATCATTGATGTGTCAGTAAGTCAAGTAAGGAGCACAGCGATCGTGACCTTATACATCACGTGATGTGGTTTTCATAAAGTATCTCGAATCCAATCAGCGCATATTGATCACTCACCATCAAGCAGTCCCTCCTTAAATCAAAACATCTATCCTTTTTCATCCCAATTTTCTTTTTTTCCAAGATAGAATTTTTCAATTGAAATGCCCGCGAATTCGAAATCTGACATATTCACTTATGCGGATTTTAACCTCCAAGCTCTATGCCATCAAGCGAGCGCGTTGCGGCAGGGTATTTCATGTACTTGCAATCCAGATCAACTTCCCGCCTCGGGAAGTTTCAACTGGGCTATCTTTATTTCATTCGAAGACGGGATACGATGGGTTTTCAGATCCCCGCACCCCAGAACATTCATGCCGATGGAAATGGGCATCAAGCTACTAGCAAGTGAAGCTGCCATCCTCCGGTACCTCAAACTTCATAGCGATATTCCAGTTCCAGAAGTATATGACTATTGGTAACAAGTTCTCCCGGACTATGATTCTATTCCTAACCTACCATAGTGCTTCATCTGATAATGAAATCGGTATTCCGTTCATTTTCATGAGCGAAGCGTCTGGTTGGCCGTTGTCCAAAGTCTGGAAACCAGCGGGCTCTTCTCAACCTGATTTAGACACTCCCAGCAAGGTCAAAGTCATGTCTCAATTGGGCAAAATTACCTGGAAGCTTTCACAGTTACGGTTTGATCAAATCGGCTCATTATTTGAAGAAGATGGGGGCTTTAAAGTCAAGGAATGCCTCTCTCGTGGTCATATGTTACATGAACGATATGCTTTAGACATTCCACGTGGGCCATTTACTTCCGAAGCAGATTTCTATGACAGCCTTGTCTCTGCATTCTCAGGACACGCAGAGATTCTGCACTTATCACATCATTGCTTTGTGGCACCTGTTCCATCCCGCGATGACTACCAATCTAGCATGCAATATAAGAGCGCGGTGAACCTGTGGAACGACTTCGTGACCATTGGACACAAAACTGACTCGTCAGGCAACAGACTGGACTACATGATTGTAGGTGATGCTCTACGTGATATTATACGCAGAATTGATCTTCCAGTTGTTAACCCAGAGTCATTTCCGTTGTGCCACGCTGATCTGAGCGTCAATAATATATATGTTGATGAAAATTACAACATCACCTGCATCATCGACTGGGCATTCACTTCAACCGTTCCTGAGTCCATGCTGTTAGCCACACCAGGTTTGCCACAACACCGCGACGAAATCAGTCCGGAGCTACATAGACCCTTCCTAGACGGCTTTATTACTGCTATGCCCGAGTCGACGGAAGAGAGTTTGGTCCACAAATATCATGAATCACTTGGGAGGGGCCAAGTCTCTTGGAGATTGAGTCGACTCCTCAACCTTGATTCTATTGCTGATCACGATTATTTTACTACTGTCTGGCACTTTGCATATGGTTCCGACAAGGAACTCTGTCAATATATTTTACGACAGCGGCGTTCACCTTACTACACCCAGCTTTATAACGAAGTTCAAAAGGAAGATCAGGAATCTTCAAAAGTTGAGAAGGATGAGAAGGACTATTTCCGAAACAAGGATCTCAAAAACACGATAGCTAAGAAGCTGACGTTCGTGTCCGAATGGAACACACAATATACCGCCAATAATCCACCAAGACTTCGAAAAGATATGTTTGTCGCTTCCCCCAAACTGTGGAAGTGGATCCAAGAAGTCATGCAGGACTGGAAAGACATGTCTTAACATGTCTACTCCTGATAACATGGTCTTTGAGTATCATGATCTCGAGCGAATTCGCTCAGCTGGGACTTGCCACAGATTACTGGTGCTATCATCTCTCACCTTTACAACATCAGATAATATGTCAAACATTCTTAGAGGAAGGGAGATACCGTTTGCAATATGGTACTTGATGTACTTGAATCTATTGTTCCTTCACACCATTCAGTCTCTGCGATAACTTAGGAGATGTCTGGTTTTAAAGGAAGGATATGGATATGACCTACTGCCCTCGCGACAGTACCAAACTTCATCACCTGCCACATAGTATGATTTCTTTGAAGCACCAGCTGGTGGGGTTGGGAGATCTGGCGGGATAGCTGGCTGTGGGCGTCTCTTAGGCATGGTTGAATTTTGGAAATAGGCACGCAGTGTCTTCTTTTCGGCGTTGGTGGACTCTATATACGACTTTATGTGTACTTTTCGAGGAACATGAACGGTATATTTATATCCATGTTTGCACTAGCTTCTTACAGTTCTTTTTCTTTTCTTGATCTATTTCTTGACTGGCGACAGTGGACATCGAAGATTTCAAGACGAGGCTGTAACAATGGCAAATAGAATGGGTGAACATTCCTACTATTAGCGCCCAGCATTTGCGTCCAAGCGTCACATCCTCCGCATTACCGACGAATAGAAACCAGCTATCAACGACTATCGCAATATGATGTCAGCTGCACAGGGGCAGCAATTTGCGCTGGGTGGAGATTGGTGAAGGACCTGAATGTAGAACAGTAGCCCTAACTAAACCATCAATCAAAAAGAAGTGGATATGATATAGAGATATAAAAATTAATAAAGAGAAAAACATACAACAGCCGGGATTCGCATGTGGTCACCCACCATACTACTAACCGGCCGGCGTGTGGCTTAAGTACGGCTGAGCGGACGGGAAGCCCTGTTCTCCACACCCTATGGTCGTATGTACTAGATTATTCTAAAATAGGAAATATATATGGTATCTTAGACAAATCATGAATGAAGCTAAAGCTGTATCGTTGTCGTGGCTCTGTTCTTCTGGTACCTTGTTGGGAGGAGGGATAGTATGAGAAGATGATATAGAAAATCGGTATGGGTTACTATATCCAGGTTGATATCAATCCAGGGACTATACTCTCTTAAAATCTATACAGTCGAACTATAGACTATACAGTCAAGTTTACTCACTTGATACTCTATCCAGCCACTTATTAGGACAATTGGCTGAGTATAGAGAGACAGATAGACTATGTCATCTAGATGTCAACATGAGTAGAGCTGGTATCAAAGTAGATTATCAAATTCATACCATGTCCGTCATCCCGCACCAGCCCTACTACAAGTCGGCATTATCACATCTCTATGTCATGAAATGTCACCGAATAGCCATTTCGCAATGAGTGACGACATTCTATGATCCTATTCATCAAAGATCTCAACAATTACAGACCCTTATATATGACTAGCTCTCCCCCAGCCCAGCACTCTCCTACATATCCCTCCAGCAACCATCTTCCCTCCCACCATCCACAACACAAAACCAACCCAATGGCACTAACAAAGCCCGACAAGTCATCCTGGCTCTACCTGCCTGCAGAGCTCCGAAACATAATTTTGGACACTGTCCTACAGACAGGCAGTCGCGTAGCCAGCCTCGCCGCAGTATCCCAAGAGTGGCAGGCGATGATCGAGCCGCGCAACTTCTCCCGCATCAAGCTCACAGCGCCGCGCCTCGCCGAGTTTGGCTCAATGACTCGGCGTAATCGGGCTCTCGTATGCTACATATGGCTCTGCTTGGAACTCCAAGAATACGATTGCACCCAGTGTGCACCTCACCTTGTAGATGGTTTACGGCTCACCAACGCAGACAATATCATGCTGATCACAGCATTCCAGGACCTCTTCTCGACTCTCAGCACGTGGGAGCCAACTGGCAGCCTGCTGCTTGACATCAGTGTCTACGCGCCCAGTGACGCAGAGCACTGGTTTGAATATCTGACTTTCAGGCCTGATATCCCTAGCCCCTCTGATAATCATGATTTGGGGCTACAATCAGAGCAGCAGCATGATATGCTAGCCAAACCCGATGATTACCAGCATGGCTGGATTGCCGGGAAGCCAATTTCCACTCCGTGCCCACCTGCCATTTTCAAAGTCTTTGAAGAAATCATGGGCGCGGACGCATTTCTAAACGGAGAGCAGCAGAACAAGTGGTGGGAGCACCTGCCATCAGCCCCAGCCGTAACGGGCGTGCTTCTCCGGCCAGCAGACCCGCCGCCGGTGGAAGCCAACCGGACTAGCACGGCTGTTTGCTCGTCTTCCGGGTCTGCAGGAGATCCACTACGAGCCCTGGAGGGAGTGGTACAATCTTGAGCAAGAATTCTTAGATTCAAGTGAGTGCTCCTGTATTCGTAATTTCCTTCCCACCATCTATACACAGCGCTCACCACTGACAACATCCACCCTTCATCCCCACCCCAGACTTCCAAGCACTTTTCCACTCGCTCACCACAAGAGACAACCTCCGAAGACTCACGCTCTTCGAAGCCCACAACAAACAGTACGCACTCCCCTTTGTCAGACTCCTCCCGGGATACTGCTCCCTCACTAGAGTCCCCGACTCAAAAGTAAGCGGGGAAGTCGCCCGACTCAGCCTCCAACTAGAGCACCTCTCAGCATCATTCATCGTAGACGCAAGCCACTCCCTCAACGCCTGTGAACCCTCCTGGAAGTGGACCCGCATGACATCACTCGTGCTGAGCTCGCAACTGCTCACACCCGATGAATGTCCAGTGAAAATCGACGACACCATGCTCCTGACAGCGGCACGCGTGGCGCTGCGCATGCCAAATCTGGAGTCCATGGAGATATGGAATGGGCAGGAGGGATTTGCGATGTTCTTCAGGTATCAGCTAACAGGGCAAGACAAGCCTGCGGTACCCACTTGGAGAGGAACGTGGGGGCTTACCCTGCGGTCTGCTGTCGTCGAGGCTTGGGAGGTCGTCGCGTTGAGCCGTTGTGGCCGGAGGTTGGTTTTCGCTGCGGAGTTGCTGGATGCTGGTGTTGTTGGGTCTCTGGGTGATGCGATTCTTCATCTGGGGTTTTTGAACCCTGTTGTTCGGCCTGTTTCGTTGCGGCAGATTCGGATGGAGTATAGGGCTCGGGAGGGGGCGCGTAGTTGATAGCTTATTTGCTGTCACGTAGTGAGTGCTGTCTCTTGTTGGGCTAGAATTTTGCATGACATGGCGTGTCTGGAGATTATGAGAAGTTGTGGGTCGTGAATCAGTCAGAGTGGGCTATTGATAACTTGTAAGTCTATAGAAAATTGTGAATAACAGCAAATTATATAGAGAATCAAAACAACTGACAACTCCACAAAAAGACTACTGTCCATGACACAATGTATTCATTTACTCTTTTATATGTAATCCACCGACTGATATTCACTAGTGATAGAATATCCCCCCGAGTAGGTGGGTAAGTATAAGGACTTGGTGGTGAAGAAGATAGTACTATTCTGTACTCCTGTAGGTGGGAAAGATATGTACTAGTAGGGTTATGTTAACTTCTGTCGACCATATTGGGTAGAACATATATTATATTGAATATATGATAATAATAATAAGAAACTAATGCGAAATGCTCATAACAATAGCAATGAATGATAGTAATCATGGGCTCTACCTGACTTACCCATAGATCAAAGCATGATACAACATATAGCAACCTTGACCATGCACGTACCATGCCATGCCCTGCCATACCATATCAATCAATCAATAATCAATCAACAACAACAACCAAACAAATAAACAATCAGAATAATCCCTCAGCAGACCAAGTCAAGATAAGTTAAACCACCTCCCCCCCTCAACCAACCCATCCCTCAACTTACTAACCGCCACCCAACTCGGCACAAACCGTCTAACCTCGTCAAGCGCAGGAATAACGCCCTCCTTATTGCCATCACTCCAGATACACAACGCGCGGCCTTCAAGTCTGCCCCCATCATCACCATCATGATCATCATTGCCGATCTTCTCCCACGCGACATCCACCTCCCACGTTGCGTTCCACGTGCGACTCCACAGACGGATTTCCTTCGTGCGGCTCCCACCGTCGCCCGCGCCGTCCGGAAAGCGGGCTGGGTCGGTGGCGGAGTCGCGCACGTTGAATGAGGAGATGGGCTGGGTGAAGAGGAGGCGGCAGGAGCGGGTGTTTTGGCCGGTGAGGGTGATGTGTGCTGATTTGGATTTCGAGTTTGAGGTGGATTTCGATGTTTTGTCCTGGGTGATGTTGAAGCGGACCCAGTCTTGCATTGAGGTGGTGGCGTCGACCACGTTAGGGGCCGGGCCGGGCCAGCTGCACTGGAGGCGGTTGGCGACGGGGTCACAGGTGAGGTTTTGGGTGCTGTGCACGCTGGGGAGGCCGCTGGCGGCGAGGTGCACGAACGGGGCCACGCCTGTGAGTGAAGCGCGGTTGGAGCCCGTGTCGAGGTCGAGCTCCTGTACGAAGAAGAGCTTGAGACGGCTGGAGTCGGAGAAGGGGAATGCGACGAGGTTGTAGATCAGGGTGGCAGTGAAGACGGCGAGGAGGAAGACGGGGATGTGGTGGGTGAGGCGGTGGACGAAGGGGAGCAGCGGGGTCAGGAGGAAGGTGGTCAGGCCGGCGAGCGCGACGTAGATGAACAGCGAGGAGCTGCCGTCGGGGCCGGTCTGGTGCAGCGCGCTGGTGAGAAGGAGCGAGAGCGGGCCGACCATGATGAGGGTGATGGGCGCGACGAGCAGGAACTGCACCACCCAGCTCCATTGGAGCAGGTTGGCGCTCCAGGGCTGCTCGTGCTTGTAGACGCGTGGGTCGCCTGCCTCGGCCTCGTCGCCGTGGCTGCCTGTGTAGCTGTGGCCGACCCGGACGTAGTTGGCGAATGTGGTCCGTGGGCCGCTGCCGAGGAGGGATGTCGACTCCGTTGGCTCTTCCTCGACGACGTGCTCCTCGTCGCTGTCGTCGTGCTCGTTCTCCGGCTCGTCGCCTGCGACGGCTGTGCTGAGACGGCTGCCGTAGTTGCTGGTGTGTCGTGACGGCGGGTGCACGAGACGGGCGTAGTCGGACCGTCGGGGGAGCGCGAACATTTCCAGGTACCCGATCCAGGTCGCGACGAACACCCCCGCAAACGCGAAGAAGATAAAGTACCCCCCGGCGAGCCCGTCGCGGTTCACGTAGACGGTCATCACGACCAGCAGCACCCAGTACACCGCAAACATCCAGGTCAGGGTGTAGACGCGGTGAAAGGCCGACGGCCGCGCAAAGTCCGCCACGCGGGAGACGAACCACGCCAGGAAGATCCACGCCGCCACCATCATGCTCCAGACTGCGTACTCACTGCTGTTGATGACGTACGGGTTGACCTTGGTCACCAGGTACGCCAGGCCGACCGTGACGGCCGTCGGGATGGCCAGCAGGAACGGGAACCGGAAGAACCCCCGCAAGCCCTGCAGCGGGACGCCCTCCAGGCGGTCCGGCGACCGCGCCTCCGAGCGAAACAGATACATCTTGTCGGCCCGGGTCAGCGCGACGCTGGTCGCAAGCAGCACCAGCGGCGCCACGACAAGCAGCGTCACCGAGAGCGCAAACAACGTATGCAGCCGGAAGACGACAAACGCGCTCCCAAACAGATCGAACCACACGCCCTTGGAACCGGGCGCACCCGCGCCGACCTGCACCGGCCGATCAAACTGCTCGCTCGGATCGGACACCAGGCCCCGCGTAGTCCCCACCGCCGCCGACAGCATATGCCACAGCGAGCCCTTGCTAGTATGCCGCGCGTCGTCCTGATCCGTATGGTACCGCGAGCGCGGCTCAAGGAACGCGACGTCGAGCCCGCGCATGCCCATATCCCCATTGAACACGACATAATCCGTCTGACTGCGGATCAACCGCATATCAAACCCATTCGCGCTCAACACCGACCCAAACGGATGGGGCGCCCTCCGATAGTGACGCGTGACCTCCTCATCGGTAGTCCGGAATAGCATGGCACGGGTTCCCGCGCCGGCGCCCTCGAGGTTGAGAAAGGTGCGCGGCAGGCGCGAGATCGGATGCTGGCTGAAGACGCGCGCGCCGTTCAGATAGTCCTCTTCGCCATTATTGAGCAGCACCACGAGACCGCGGCGCGGCGCATGGCCCGGGGTTGTGAAGTACCGCAGCAGCTGCAGACAGGTGACGACGCCGACGCCGTCGTCGGTAGCGCCGAACCCCGTCGACACGCTGTCGTAGTGCGCATTGACCAGCACGCCGCCGCGGCTGGGCGCGTCTGTCTTGTTTTTATCCTCCCACCAATGTTCGCGGTCGTCCTCGGTGCCGCGCACGTAGACGATGATGTTGGTCCCTTCGAAGTAGACGCCCGTGCCGGCGGCGCCGTCCGCAAAGGTCAGGTTGGAGCGCAGGTCGTCGAAAACGAAGACGGCGGGCTTTTCGTCGCCGGCCAGTCGGTAGACGTCTGATGAGGGGGTGTCGTCGATGATCTCGCGGATGCGCTGGAGGAGGTAGTCGCGCACTTCATCGTTGCGGTGCGAATTGTACGGGTGGAACCCGTTGGTTAGGTACTGCAGGTCGGCCCATGCTTCGGCGATATCTAGGCCTTTGGGACTCGGCCGTGGCGGGGGTGGAACGACGTTGTGGATGACCAGCACGGGGATCAACAGCGCGAGGTAGACGAGTGTAGTGATTAGGGTGACCGGCCATGGGGTGAAGGCCAGTGGATTGGCCCGGGAGGACCTGTGAGGTGCCATGTGGACGGTCTGCGCCAGAAACAGGCGGGCGAACAGAGAAAAGGAAGATCGCCGCCTCAGTGAACAGAAGAGATGGCGCTCAACGGAGGTACATGATGGATGATAGATGGATTGACCGAGCGATGGAGTAGTTGGAGATCAGTAAACCGTCCGGCCGGCGGAAGCGGGGGAGGGCGGAGAAGAAACGTGACCCGCCGTAGCATTACTGATAACCCTTGCTACCCTTACAGGACTTAACCATCAAGTAAAAAGCTATAATCATAATTCATTTCAATGGCAATAGAATCCGAACTCCATTCAATGCATCGGAGAAAAGAGAGCAAAAGTGAAAAAAAATAAGAACAAGAACGGGACATAAAAGACAAGACACGCCATGCGTATATAATTCTATACAGCCAGTATCCACCGTTCCCGACATCCCCATCCTCTCCGGCCCACCAGCCCCAATACCAGGGATCTCTACTGGCTAATCGTCAGGATGATTGGTCTCTTCTCATGTAAAACCGCATGAATGCCTAGTCCAGTACACCGACCAGATCCAGCCACCACCACTCCCATCAGCAAAAAGCCACCGCTCCGAACCAGTAAAACAAAAAACGCTTCCAATGCATGATAAACACTGACAGCCCGACGAGACGCCCGTTGCAATTATATCCTCCCGTTCAAGAACAAAGCAGGGAGGCGGAGTGGTCCGGGAAGAAAAGAACAGTCGAAATTCAGTCAGTCGCGGCAAGGGGAAATAATATGGGGCAAAATAGGAATAGATGGCAAGCGAGCAAATCATGCTCAAACAGGAGGGGGTATCAACTATCAACCATGAGTATGTCCGACGTCAATATAGTCGTCATCATTAATCGCCGTCGCATGCATCAGGCCCGTCACCTGGCCCTCTTCCTCATCCAACTCTTCGTCATCGTCGTACATGGTCGCTTCGGTCAGGTCGCGCGGCGGCTCCATAACTCCGTTGAGGAAATCACGCAACCGATTGACCCCGTCACCGCTGAAGACGCAAAAGACCTCCCGCTGCTGGTGCGTAAATTCGGGAGGCGCCTCGCGGCAGAAGACCGTGAGCTCGGGCCGGAGGAAGGCCCCGACGCCCGTGAGACTCAAATGGGTCAAACGGGGGCAATGGTTGAGCAAGGCATGAATGCCCTAGATGGGTCAGCGGAACAATCCTTTAGGTGCCAAGACACCGACGGGTGGGGGGGAGGACATGGAACCTACCGGCATCGTCAGATGCACACAGTAACTGAGATGCACCCGTTCCAGGCTACTGACGCCCGTCTGATGGGGGACCTTGGGCCGCGCCAATGCCAAGATGCTCTGATCGGTGATGAGCTGGCATTTGACAAGTCCGATGCGCCGTAACTTCGGCAGCGTCGCCAGCTGTTGGACACTCCGATCCGTCAGACTGTTGCAGCAGGCCAGGTCGATGTATCGGATCCGGTTACACGACTTGACGAGCTGCATGACTGCCGTGTCGGTGATGTTGGAGCAGTGTCCCAGATGGACGTAGTGTAGGTTCTTGCCCAGCTTGCAGATCGCCCAGACCGCCCGGTCGGTGATGAGGCGACACTTGGCCAGCACCAAGTTCCGTAAGCGGGGTGCCGCCTGGACAATGCGCTCGACGGCGTCGTCGCGGATGTTCTCACATGCTGTCAGATCGAGTATCCGAAGGCTGTCCATCGAGAGGTGCTTGGGCAGGTCGAGGAAGGCTGTGTCGTCGATCTCAGTGCAGTGGGCCAGCCGCAGCTCGCGGAGATTCTGCAGCGTCGCCATGAGCGCTGTGACCGACGGGTTCTTGACCAATTTACAGTCGTGAAGGTCAATCTCGAGGATGGCCGGGCAATGTTGTGCGAAGGACATGATCGCCCGGTTCGTCACTTGCGTCAGGCCGTTCAATTTCAACTACATTCCCCCTGTAAGGCCCGCTATTCAGCTAGGGGAGGAAAAGTGAACTTACGCGTTTGATCTGTCGACAATTCTCCGAGACAGTGACCAGCGAGTCGTCCGAGGCGTTGACACACCCGGTGATATTTAACCCCTGGAGCCGCGGGCAATTCTTTGCCACCGTGAAAAGGGTGTGATCCGTGAGGAACCGGAGATCGGAGACGTCGAGGGCCTGCAGATGTCGGTTGCCCTCGACCAGCTCCGAGACGCCCTTGTCGGTGAGCTTGGAGCAATTGGTCAAGGTCAGACGCTCGATGCGGTTGCACTGGGCAAAAGGGACGACAGTGCCGTCGCTGACGTCGTCGGTCAGGGCCGAAAGATTCAACCGTCGGATCAGCTCGGCGTAGGAGAAGGAGCCGTTCGTCTTGCCCACCGAGGCCGTGATGCTCGCCATATTCTTCCAGCTGTTGCAGGACGGTCGGTGCCAGAGGATGCCGACGCAGTTGGCGGCCCAGCCGCGGCAGACCAGCATACAGCTCAGCATATCGGCCGTCGCGCTGAGCTTGGCGAAGATGGCGATCAGGATCTCGGGGGGGAGGCGGGCGATCGGCGGGACCATCATGTCGACGTCATCGTGAAGGTGGATGTCGCGGGAATTCGCAACGCCAATGGACGATTGTGAGTCGTTGGCCTGGGCAGTGAAGAAGTCGGTATCGTCGTCGACGGTGCGGTCGGGGGAGGTGGCGGAGGAGGATTCGGAGGGGGCTTCGCTCGAAAACCGAGCCGGCTGTCGTGAGCGGGCCATTTGGAGGGACGTTGCCACGCGACGTTCTTCTTCGTCTTCTACCTTTTCTTCTCTGTCGAAAAGTCGATTCCCAGAGATGTCGGGATACCCTCTGGTCTAAACAGAAGTCATCCACGAGGTAAAGTGGCCGGCATGGAAATGTATCCCATGAGACTAGTCGGTCGAGGTCCAGAAGGCGTCGGGCGGAAGTCAGGACTGCAGGTTCAACCCAACCGAGTACCTGATGGGGACGAACGCAGCTTCCAGGGCTAATCAATCAACTCTCGAAAAGCGGCAGAAAAGGTGGATGACCTAGAGCGGGGAGAAGCGAGGCGAGGCGAGGGGAGGGGAGGGGAGGGGGGCGGTGGTGAAGGGGAGGGCTGGGCTGGGCTGGGCTGGGCGCTTATGAGGAACGCGCGTCGGAGGGGAGGAGCGTGCAGCGGTCAGGCGAAGTGAGGTTGTAGCGTAGGTAAGGGAGGAAAGAACGAAGCGACGAATGGAGGCGTAGTAAGGGCGAGACGGTCGATAGTGGCAGGTCAAGCAGGAGGAAAAGTCGGTCGACGTCGGAGTTCTTTGTGGGGGAGGAAGGAGGAGGAAGTCACGGAGTCCGAGGAAGAGGGATGAGAGACAGACAGATCAGGGACAATATCTGTATCTATCTATCCAACGAGACTATCCAAAAGTGGTCAGAAACTAGGCTCGGCATGAACAGAGAACCGTATATTAATAGTAATAGTCAAGTAATAACCACAATAGGCTCTCAAGGATGAGATGTGACTGATTGGATGATGGGAAGGAAAAGGCGGCGGTTAACTCACCTAACCAGTGGGGGGCAAATAGACCGGATTTGTCAGAATTTACCATCAGACAGGTTGTCATCAATATAGGATTTCCCGATCGATGAAGATGGTCAAGAGATAGAAGTCTTTGAAAGAAAGGAACTTGAAAGAGAAAAGAGGAAGACAAGAAGAAGAGAGCACGAGGAAAGAAGAGAAAGGGAACAGGTGACGATGATGGTCCCGTGCCTTGATTGGTCTGAGCTCCGTCTATATTATTAGCATCAGTCACCACACTATAAACATACATCATATATCAATGAAGATCATATATCCATTTCTCATCACCCGCTCAATCTAAAACCGGTCATCTATAGACAGGATGCTCAACGCTACTATATACAAATACACATCCCTTTTTTACTCTCTTCTATCCCCTAGCGACCATTCTTGGTCCACTCCCGCAGCACATTCTTCTGCACCTTGCCCGTGCTCGTCTTGGGTAATTCCGCCACCACGGCCACCTCCCGCGGGATCATGAACTTGCTGATATCGCTGACTGTCCGTGCCCACGCGATCACCGCCGACCCTTCCAGCTGCTTGCCGGGCTTCACCGTCACGTAAGCCTTGGGTCGCTCGCCCCAGTGCGAATCCGGGACAGCGATCGCCGCGGCCTCCAGAATGTCGGGGTGGGTCACCAGCATTGATTCGAGAGCGACTGAGGAGATGTTTTCACCGCCTAGGATTGTGAATCAGTAACAGAACATATTTGATTACGAAAGAAAGAGGAGACATGGCGAAAAGAAGGAACTAACCACTGATGATAATATCCTTGGCGCGGTCCATAATCTGGATCGCCCCATCGGGGTGCCACACAGCCAGATCGCCCGAGTGGAGCACACCACCCGCAAAGAGTTTCCGCGTCGCCTCGGGATCCTTGTAGTAGCCGCGCGCGCAGATGTTCCCGCTGAAGACGATCTCACCGATCTCCTTGCCGTTGCGCTCGACATCGATGATGGTTCCCTCGGGCACCTCGGTCTTGATCACGCGGGCCGGCAGACTCGTCACGAACCCGTGGCCCTGTCGCGCCATGCGCTTGTACCGCTCGTCGCGCGGCAGGTTCTCCCACGAGGCCATGTGGTACCCCTTGGTGATGGGGCCGTAGGTCTCCGTCATGCCGTACACGTGCACCGGGTGCAGGTTGAGTCCCGTCATCTGCTCGAACAGGTGGGGGGACGGGGGGCTGGCGGCCACGGTGACGTAGACGGGGTGCGAGAGACGCTCGGCTTCCTGGGCGTTGCAGAGCAGGGTGTTGACGGTGGGGGCGGCATTAAAGTGGGTGACTTGTTCCTGCTTGAGCAGTCTCCAGATCTCGGGGTAGTCGATCTTGCGCAGACAGTAGTGAGTGCCGCGGACAGCCGTGACGGCCCAGGGGAAGGTCCAGCCTGTGGATAGTTAGTTTTCTTTCTTCTCTCTCTCTCTCTGGGAAGAAGACTCACCCATAGCATGGAACATAGGCAGAGTCCACAGATAGCGACAGCGGCCCTTCTGCTGATTGAGACCCGACTCGATCACATTACCCATAGTGCCGAGGTAGCAGCCACGGTGAGTAAACTCGACACCCTTAGGACGGGCCGTCGTGCCACTGGTGTAAGCCAAGGCCATGACATCGTCCTCGGAAGCCGCCTGAGCCTCGAGGCCAGCCCAGCCTTGGGAGCCAGTGTCGATATCATACTGCAAGCCTTCCAAGACGGCCTCGTCAAAGGGCCCGGACAGCTGGCCCTGGGTGGCGTCCGTATCGGTGTCGACGATGACGGGGAACGAGGGCCTTGTGCTCCGGAAGGACTGGAGCAGCGGCAGATATTCCTGGTCGACAATGATGGCATCCACATCGGAGTGGTTGAAGATGTAGTCGATATCGTCTTCCTTGAGACGGTAGTTTACGGCTGTTTTTTTTAATCAGAATTGGGGCACGGAAAGTCAGGGAAGAGAAGAGAGAAACATACAAACATTGACCGCCCCGGCGGCAGCAATTCCATAAATCGATTCCAAGAAAGCAGGCGTATTCGGACACAAGATACCAACTCGCTTGTATCCGCGCTTCTTAATATAAAATGCAAGACCGCGCGCCCTGTCCGCCGTCTCTATATATGACCTGCGCAAGACCTGCTTGTTGGCGGTAACGTGATAGATAGCCTCGGCCTGGTATCGTTAGCCACCATGTTTTTCTTTTCCTCTTATTTGGGGGGGAAAATACCTCCGGCTCTACAGCCGCCGCACGGGGCAAGAAAAACGTGGGCGAAAGAGTGTGAAAGTTGACATTGTGCTCGTAACGGGGAGGTTCCGACGAGGCGAAATGGCCCAATAAGCCGGAAAGACGCGATTTGGCAGATGACATTGTGTATAGTATATCAAATAATGAACCCAATCAGAGATTTCAATTGGAAGGTTAGGGTGGTCGTCGTGGTAGTGATGGTGGTGGTGTTAGGCAAGGGTTAGTACCTGTATGCCAATGGGAGGGCTCAGCGTATACAGGAGATGCAGTAGTAGGCAGTAAACAGTGAGGAAGTACTAGGAAGACGGAACAAGGGGGGGGGAAGAGGAGAGGAGAGAGGAGGAGAGGGAAGAGAGGGGATAGGGGAGAAAGAACCGGAGAAAGGAAACGCGGGAACGAAGCGCCGGGGTTGGAGGAAAGATGCGGGGGAAAGGAAGTGGAAGTGGAAGTGGAAGAGAGGCGGGAATGGGGGGAACGCTGTCGGTCCGCGGGGAGAAGAGCGGAGGCGGGTCGGATAACTAGCCGTTCCACTCAGTACATTAATTCTCTTATACTGACAGTAATTCATACTGACTAGATAGATCTGTACTTCATCTACTACTACGTACCTATTTACTGCTGTATTCAGGTATATCGACTGGTATAGTCATGGTCCACCGTCACCGCCACAAGAGACCATACGTGTCCAAACACAACATCATCCTATAATCTATTGTGCACATACTTAACCAAATACCTACCTACATACCGATACAAACACGTCCACAGACATGGATAGATACCCCATAACATCTACAGACATGGATACCCCAACAACTCGCCGCCAGACACGAAGTCACCCACCGATTCTACCCCAAGAAAGCAACCAGGTCCACACCCACCCACTCCACACTCAAACCAGGGGTCCTTTATACCCAACTAGGCAGGCCACACCATACTTCAGATTAGAAATATCCCACAGCACAATGCCCTGAACCTAACCCAGCTATCCCCACGCCGTAGCACTCCCCAACCGACTAGTCATATAGAGGAAGGTGAAGTTTGCGGGGAAAGGAACCCCCAGCCAAGGTACGGAGTGTAACTAGCTGGACTAGCTGCTCATCATTGACTAGTTTGTTACCTAGACCAATCTACTCTATGTTGACTAGCGCCCGGTCGTCCGGCTACGATTGCGATTGACGTAGTAGGGTATAGGGTTATTACCTCGGATGAACTAGTAGCATTGGCTACTCTCATGTTCTACATGTAAATCATAACTACTTGTGTTATACATGTAGGCCTCGTTGGTGGTCTGGTCTAGTTTTACGAATAAGGTGTATGGGGCTGTCTACTCCAATTGATCGACTACTGTCTACCTTCTACATCGTCATAGGCGGTGGGTAGACAGAGGTATGCCGACAGAGACGGTATATGGTCGTCGCATAGGCTCAATATTCATACATTCGTTCGATCGATCGATCGGACCGGTCTCAGTAGGTAGGCCTGGATAGCATGATACACACACACTCCCTAATCATCACTAAAGTGAAAACAAGGAGATGGATGCGCGCGCCCAAGGCCATGGAGATAGACATCACAGATACTGGAGAATCCGCATTTGCTCGTAAATTGTTGTCATTGTTGTATTCTTTTCCCCTTCCTTGATATCAATCACATCATATCCTTCCTTGTCTTGTCTTGTCTTGCCTTCTTTTCTTTCCATTCCGTGGACAATGAAGAAGAAAAAAGGAAATGGTTTTCTTGGATTGGAACCCGCCACAAGCGCGGAGATGTCAAAGGGTGAGGGAACAGCACAGCACACGAGAATGAGAAAGAGAGATGAAAAGCAAAATCAGAAAAAGTGGCAAACAGGAATTAGAGCTACCTTGAACAATCAACAGTAACCTGCCATTCTCATATCGTGATTTCACTCCTTTCCTTTTCTCTCTCCAGAAGTAGAGAAAGTGGAGGAAGTCATGAAATCAACAGCCCTCGCCCATCCATGCGCTTCACAACATTCGACGTAGATACCGTAGTGTATGAAAGCAATAATAAAAAGGTCGAGGAAAGATAATAATATAAGATGAAGGTCGATTCATTATTCCGGTTTGTTTCCCGTTCAAACTTTTTTATAATTTTTTTTTCTTCTTCTTTCCTTCTTCCTTTCTTTCTTTCCCTTTCCATTTCCCCTGCGAAAGAGAGAGAGGAAAGGAAAAGAAAAAAAAAAAAAAAAGTAACCGTTCGATTCCCAAACCCTTTAAAAACCCACGTCACAGCAGACACAAGCAACCAGCCGCGCAACCAGGTATCTAGTATCCGTACTGAGCAAGCTGGCTCTTAGTCTGGTCGTTAACACCCGCCGACTTCTGGGCGTGGACGAGTTGGCGACGAGCGGCCTTCTTGCGCTCGTAGTATGCACTGCTCTTAACCTTTCTCCGCTCCTCGAGTCTGTACAGCCATTAGTTCCGTTCCTCGGGGTAGAGATCGACAATACACACCTGGCGACAACATCCTGGTACTTCCAGCCGACCTCGTGGGACAGACGACCGACGGTGCAGTACTTGCGGCCGGGGCGCAGACGGAGGACACGGAGGGCCTGGGGAACGACGACGCGCTTCTTCTTGTCATACGGGGGGGGAACACCCTCGAAGACCTTCAGGCGCTCCATGGCGGCGGTACCACGGGCGGTCTTGTGGGGGATCATGCCGCGGACAGCCTTGTAGAAGATGCGGGAGGGAGCGCGGAAGTGGAAGGGACCTGTATGACTTAGTGGCGTTCACTATGGGATATTCTGTCGGTAGGACTCACCACCGCGAGTGGGGTTGAAACGAGTCATCTTGCGGAGGTAGGCGTGGTACTTCACTATAAAGGAGTTAGTTTCACCGCAATCCAACAAATCTGATGTCGCATTCTCCTCTTGAGCCATATGCACCCAATCCAATTCGCGATACCACAATGTCGATTGGCGATACCACCCCGTCCAAATGACGAAAATCCAATGGAAACAAGCAAAACGAGATTCAAGCGGAAAAAGGGTAAAACGTACGCTTGGCGCGGAAGAACTCGCCCGAGATGTTGAGGGCCTCACATCTCACGACGACGATCTTCTGGCCGTTCAGCAGCTGCTTAGCGACAGTGCTGGCCAGGCGACCAAGAAGGTGTCCCTTGCCGTCAATGACGACCTAAAAGCAACCCGTCAGCCAATATCCCAACCAAACAATCGTATGCGTTTCATATTGCGTGTCTGAAATTCCGTCTCTTGTCTTTCTGTCTTGTCTGTATCCGTGTGCGTATATATATATAAAGGCGAAATCGACAAAACATATCTCATCGGCGTAGACAGACACAAGGCACACCGGAAACACCAGACATCGAAAATGCAATTTCAAGATGGATTTGATGGGCAACGCACCACAGGCTCGGTAGAGGACATCCTGCTCTTCAATCACCGTTTTCAAAAAGGATATCCAGCGAAAGGAAGAGCGCGGCTCTAGGATACTCCCTTGAAGGTTGGAGGTTGGGGGGGAGGGGGGGTTGTCGGCGGGTTGTTGTCGTTGTGGGCAAGGTTTCAATTCGAATCTCTCGCAACAAAACCCTACGGTGAGTGGCCGTGGGTTGAGTGGTCCCCGGGTCGCTTAGCCCTTTGTGTGCGCCCGGTGGATGACTCAGCGGGTTTTGATGGGCGGACGGTCACGGGGGAGGGTCTCAGCCCTATGTCACGTGAAAGTTTCCGTATCTTATCCTTATCTCTCATTGATGGTTTCAGTAACTACGTAGGTAGTATTACTTGGTATCGCTTGATGTTCTGATAGAATAAATAGATCAACATTAAGATTATGATTAAGAAACGTCGCTATCGCTATATGTGTAGTCCCCATGTTGGACAGAAGGAAGAAAGAATCATTCAAGGTAACCAGACCAATGCTTAATACAACGCTAGCTTGGCATCCCGCGTAGTGTGCAAGATCACATCGTCCACTGTCCACCGCGGCGGTTCAATCGGCAGAGGCACAGTCGTGGCTTTTCGCCCCTTGGTCACCCGCAAGTAGTCAGCCGGCGGTGGCACCCGCAGACCGCCCGCGACGCCCGAGGAGAACTTCAGGTTCAACGCGGTGCCGATCTCGTCGCACGCGCGCAGAACACGGTCGAGGTCGTCCTTGGTGTGGGCAGCGGACACGCAGAGGCGCGCGCGGGAGAGCTCCAGCGGGGTGGCCGGGTAGGTCACGACGACGACGGAGATCTTGCGCCGGAGCATCTCGTGCGAGAAAGCCGGCATCTTGCCCGGGTTGTACAGCATCAGCGGCACGATGGGAGAATCGTCGTGCCCGTAGACGATGAACCCCAGACGCTTCAGGCCCAACCGCAGGTACCGCGAGTTGAATGCCAGCCGCTGCACCCGTTCGCGGCCCTGGCCGGGATGCCGCGGGTCCGCGTCAGCGATGAGCCGCAGCGCCGACGAGATCTGACCCAGGATGGGGGGCGACGGGGCTTCGCCGAAGACCATCCCGGCGTTGATGCAGCGCAGCTGGTCGATGACGGCCCGATCAGCGGCGATGTAGCCCCCGTTGGCGCCGAAGGACTTGGTGAAGGTGCCCATGAGGATGTCGACCCCAGCCGGATCCACTTGGAAGTAGTCGCAGACACCGCGGCCGCGGGGGCCGACCGCGCCGATGGAGTGGGCCTCGTCGACGAACAGATGGAACTTGTACCGCTTCTTGAGGGCGAGGATGCGCGGGAGGTTGCACATGGTGCCCTCCATGGAGAACAGGCCCTCGACCGTGAGGAGGATCTTGCGCCACGGGCGATGGCTGCGGGGCTGACCCTGAGCAATGGCCTCGCGCAGCCGCTGCTCCAGGTCCTCCATGTTGTTGTGGGCGAAGACCTGGATGGCGGCGCCCGAGAGCCGAGAGCCGAAGCGGATGGAGGCGTGGTTGAGCTCATCCGACAGGATCAGACAGCCCTTGTCCACGATGGCGGGGAAGATGGTGGCGTTGGTGACGAAGCCCATGGAGAAGACCACGGCCGCTTCCTTGCCGACGAACCGGGCAATCTGATCTTCCACGTCGCCTTGGAGCTTGGAGCTCCCCGCATCGCTGCAGCTGCCCCCCATGCTGATGCCATCGCGCCGGATGGTAGCTTCCGCATTGTCGGCACACGGGCCCTCGGACTGAGCAAACCCTAGGTAATTGTAGGAGCTCAAATTAAGGGTGTCGGTGGTAGTGCCAGTAAGCTGGAACAGCACGTTGTCTTTAGAGACACGGTCGAGCAGCGTGATGTACCGTCCGGGGACACCTGTGGTGGGCCGCTCGAAGCAGTCATCGATGCGCTGTTTGAGCCGGCGGGTGTAGAAGCTTTCGAAGTCGCTGTATAGCGAGGCGTACCCATTCTGGGGGCGCAGGTGCCGATAGGTGTCGGCGCAGAACCACTTGGCGAAGAAATCATGGAAGTGACCGAAGAAGATGAGGACCAGAAAGTTCAGGTAGGTGGTCAACACGAAGAAGTACGGCGGATCGTCGATGATTGGGTCGGGTATCTCCCCTCCCGGGTGCTCGCTGGTGTAGAGATGCGCCGCATCGCCCAGGGGACCGAACTCGGCGTAACGTTTGGCGAGCCTGCGCGCCTCCACGGGATCCGACGGCACTTCTATGCGCGACCTCTCCGGGGAGGTCGAGACGGCGTGAAGAGAGGCCAGGGCCGTCGACCGAGTGTCGGACGGGGAGCCGCCGGCCAGGGCGCCTGGGGGTTTGAGATCCTTGTCGGCGCGACTCTTTGTCCTGCGTTTCCACCGAGACATGGTGAGACGGTCAACACGATGAGAAGACCACGAGGTGGGGACAAGCGTTGATCCGGGGAAGCAAATCGCACGAGGTCAAAGAATGTTGGAGTCGCAATGAAGTGAGGAGTGACAAATGTCGGGTCACACAATGTCAAACCATGACCGCGAGAGACGGTTCCTCGAGCGCCAGTCGGGGAATTATGATTTCGTCTTTTTTTTTCTCGTTCGTGGTCGTAGTAGACCTACACCTCGTAAAGGAATATGGACCTGCCTTGATCCGGCCGACCCGAAGATCCCAGGCCGATACCTGGATGGACCGGGCGATGATTGGCAGAGGAGGACCCGCCGATCGACATCATTACTTGACGGAGACTGAAGTTGGAAGGATTGTCTTTTCCTGACTGGAGTAGCGATGACGGAATGATTCCTGTTGAGGTACTTGGAAGAGGAAAGTATTGACCGAAGATCCAGCCTTCTGTGACAGTCTGACAATCTGACTGTCTGTGCGATGAAAGGATGAGGAGTAGAAGATTGAGTGGGTTATCTTTGGTGGTCTGGATGAGAAGGAGAGTGGCTTATCTCATCAATCACGTGGATCAATATATAATATACGATTTTTAGTAGGACTTATAGAAGTATAGAAGTTGACTAGGGGAAAGAATCTCAAATCATTCGATTCTAGAAGTCAACCTTGCCACAGTGTCACAGTGACCTATACTACATAGTAGGATTACAGAGTAGGAATATGATGTTCAGTCCACACGGACACTAAGATCTCACGGGCCACAGACCACAGACAGACCCATAATGACCCATCGTTACTCATCGTCATAACTCCAGAACGACATTCTATGAGAGTATTATTGTGTACTGGATTACCCAACAAGGATATTGCTGCTTTAATCGAAGAGCTATATCTTTATTTTTATCTGTGGTGGGCGCAGTGCAGAGTTCGACCGTTGATATTCCACCACTGCAGCCTGGGCCTAGCACTCTGATACCCTTACATGAATGGCAGTGGCACGGTAAGTTACAGAACCCAGCCACGCCGTACCTTGTATGTACAAGGCGACACCATTTCCCTCTTCTGGGAAGACCAAAAACACAGCACTAAGAACGATCAAAAAGAAGAAAAATCACTAAAGGAGAAAGGAAAAAAAAAAAAAAAAAACAGGAGAAGAAGAAAAAAGATGTATCGCAAAACCCGCTTCGTCTGCGTGTCAGATACGCACGCCTACGCCCCCTCCGAGGCGGGGTTCAAACTCCCCCCGGGCGATGTGCTGATCCATGCGGGCGATTTGACCAACCGGGGGAGTTTGGCGGAGTTGCAGAAGACGGTGGATTGGATATCGAGGGCCGATTACGAGGTGAAGGTTGTGGTTTGTGGTTTGTCTATCTAGTCCTTAGTGGTTTTGCAATATGATATGACTGATACCATATCAATCAATATATCTGAAAGAGAGAGAAAAAAAAAGTATACAAAAACTAAGTCTCGCCAGGAAACCACGACACCAGCCTTGACCCAAGCCTCAGTGCCCCTAATCAGCCACAACAACAACAAAGAAACACAGCACACCAACAAAGCCTTAACATCCTCAATGCCACCCCAATCGTCTTCCTACAGCACGAATCCGCCCTCATCCGCCTAACCCGGCCCAACGGCCCCAACACGACCTTCACCGTCTTCGGCTCCCCTTACTCTCCCTCCCACCAGTCCCAACTCTCGGGGCCGTGGGCCTTTGGATACGACTCATCAAGTCCAGCCGCAGCAACAGCGCAGTGGGACAGCATCCCATTGGACACCGACGTGGTGGTCACGCACACGCCGCCTCATTCACACTGCGACAGCCGGCCTCTCGTTGGAGGGGAGTCCACGTCTGCGTTTACATCTACAGCAGTGGGATGTAAGGGTCTACGGGAGGCACTGCAGCGGGTGAGGCCGTTGTTGGCGGTGTGTGGGCATGTCCATGAGGCGCGGGGGTGTGAGAGGGTGCGGTGGGGTGGTGGTGGTTCCTTGCAGGGTGGATGTGGTATGGATGGAGGGATTATTGTACCTGGGGAGCTGCAGAGAGAGCAACCGCTGCTGGCCCCGGCGGGGAGTAAGAAGATGTGTTTGGTAGATTTGACGGGGAGGAGGGGGGGTCGTCGCCTTGACAACGAGGGGGGTGCTCGTGGAGTGTGGCCAGGTCGGGGTGATCAGAGTGTCGATTTTCGTCATCTGGATGCATCTTCAGGGCAGGAGGAGGAGAAAGAAAGGGAGGCAGAAGGGTTGAAACGACAGGAAACGTGTATCGTCAATGCCGCGATCGTGGCCACTAGCTATCCGCATCGCGGGGGCAAGCGATTCAATGCGCCGATTGTGGTGGATGTGGAGTTGCCGGTGTGGGTTGATCCCGACTGCAGATGAAGTCTGGAGGTCAGGGATTCATCTTGCTTCACTATGTCTTCCTATCAGGGCTGCTACTGAGATGTACAGCGAATAATATAGAAAGCTTGGTAGAGAGTCTGGAGTAGGGTTCAGAGGGTATCTTGGGTACTTTCTGGCAAAGACTAGAAAGTAGGAAAGCATCATTCTAGAAGACTGGGGACCAATAGGTGTCTTTGGTGCGATCCTCGTCCATACGAGAAGCAGGAACCTCGGTATTAGTAGAATAATATGTTCTATTATATGATATGATAAAATACTATCAAGAATGACCACGGACTCCACGAGGGGCACAGACCCACCATCGGGCTGATACAACTCATCATGTATCGTCTGTTCATTTCATCACTACGATCAGATAATTGATAGATAAAATCGATAGACCAGTCGATCAAATGAACAAGTAGATCAAATAGATAAGTAGAATAAATCCAAGCCCTACACACCAAACATATTTCCCCCCCAGGCTACTCTTTCGCAAATATCGTATCCCCGCGCCAAACCGCCTGATGAGATTGGCCGCGTGGGAAAAGAAAGTGAAGCACGACTGCAGGACTAGTGGACACTTGGTCAGCCAGTCAGCCCCATCCATGTCCAGGCGAAGAGGGGTCTGGAGCAGATGACTCTTGGGATCGACTACGATGGACGGAGTGACGAATTGCGAGGCTCTAGTCTTGTAGAATCGGTTTCATGATCAGAAGATGTGATGAGATGATATTAAGCGCTGAGACAACATGGAAGTCTGGGTTGAAGCGGGATGAACCGGAGAGATCCATGGTTCCATATCTTGTATCTACTCCAGAGTTAGTATCAGAGAAGGGAAATATCATAACTGAATAGTCCAGCAGAAAGAGCCTATCAAATGGGTGATCGTGTCCTGCGGGGTTTTCTCATCCTCTCTCTCTCTCCACATCCACAAATCAACTGCTTCATCGGCTTGATTCGTCAAGATGGACAGTGGAGTCCTGACCGTCATGCCCCCCTCCCAGGTGAACATTGTCACTGGCACTTGACAGGCTGGGATCGGTCGGAAGGATGAGGTGATATGGGCGGGTTAGGCGGTTCTGGGGAGGTTGATTTTATATCTTCCATTCGATATCGAGGACGTCGTATAACGACGGAGGAGTTCAATAATAGATTATATAATTCGATCAGTCTCTCGGTTCACCGCTGCTTCATCGTCATCATTTATATCGGTGGTTCCCAGAGACCACTCAATCGATCCAAGACTGTCTAACAGTCCTTTTCACCCCACGCCTTTCGCTGTTCTGGTTGCTACTTTTAGTCGTGGCGCAGTCCTGGTCGCCTCCTGCCGGCATTCTTTCTCTCCGGTCCACCATTCGCTCTCTTCGCCTTTTGCCCCAGAAACAACACCCCATCCCCTGCTGAGAAATCATTCATGATCCTTTCTCGTGCCTTCTTATTCATATGATTGACCATTCGTATGATTGTCCTCTTCTTCATGTATTGAGCCACTGGCAACGACTGCACCGTGCGGTCTCCACGTCACCCCAATCGGTCTCCCCATTTGCCTCTCCTTTGCCTCTCCCCCTTTTTATTTTTCGGTTGCCCCTGAGTCTTCCCGACTACAAATTCCATCTCTCTCCCGTTCCCCTCTTTGATCGCCCCACTTCACTCCATCACCACGATCGACCATGTCCGATCCCGATATCGATCCATATGCCATCTTAGGCGTCTCCAAAGAGGCCACCTTACCCGACATCAAATCCGCTCACCGCAAACTCGTCCTCAAATGTCATCCCGACAAGATCCAGGACCAGTCCCTCCGCGTCAAGGCTCAGGATGAGTTTCAGAAAGTCCAACAGGCCTACGAGTTGCTCTCCGACGATGCCCGTCGCCTTAAGTATGACCAGAAGGTCCGTCTGATGGAGTTGCGTCGCGAGATGCTCGCCCGCGGGGGCAGTGCCGCCGCCGCCGCTACGCGAGGCGGCAGCGCCACCTCGCGCGAGTTCCGCAACGGGCACATCTACGAGGAGCGGACCCCCGGCGAGTCCTTCTTCTTCGAGGACGAGGTGCGCTTCACCGAGGAACCCCAGTCGACCAGCCGCAAACATGACGAGTACGGCCGCCGCCACCGCGCCGCCCGCCCGTCCCCCGAGGAGCGACGTCGGGCCAAACCCACCCCCGCCGCCCGCGTGCCCCGGGAGACCACCGCCCGTGACACCACCCGCGCCCACCACGAAAACCGCGACAAACACCGGACCAAGGAGCGCCGCCGCGAGGCCTCGGCCAAGTCCTACGAGCGCTCCGCCCCCTACATCGATTCCGACGGCGGTGGCGAATCCGACGATAGCAACTACTCCTTTGTCTACGTCCGGCTCAGCCGCCCCTCCTCCGACCGCCGCAAGTCCAAGTCCAAGCCTCGGACCTCGCGTCGCTCGGAACCCCGCTACTCCCGGGAAGACGTCGACGTCGACGACAACGACGACGACGACGACGACGATGATGACGAGGACTCGGAGGCCCGCGCCGAGTCCAAGCATGACAAGCTGCACAATACCGCCAAGAACTACATCCGCCGCACCAAGTCCAGCCCGCCCATCGAGGTTGAGCCTCCCTCCCCCCGCCGCCATCGTCACCACCGCTCGTCGCGCTCCCCGCCCCACAGCCGCCGCGACGAGGCCAGCCTCGATCCGGACTCGGCCACCCGTCGCACGCGGGAACCCACCCCCAAGCGGCCCAGCCGCGAGTCCGTCCGACACCAGGGCTCCTCCCGCTCGCGCCACGGCTCCTACGAGCACCTCGAACCGCGCGCCGCGCGCTCCTACGAGACCGTCCCTCCCATCCCCACGACCACGCCCGCCTCCGCTCCGCCACGACCCCCACCCACCCGCGCCGCCACCATGAACACCTCCATGCCCTCCACCAGCAGTCCTAGCCACCACCGCGTCAAACGCGAAAGCAGCGCCCGTGCCCCCGACCTCGCCCACATGGTCTACGAGCACCCCCCGGCGGGCCACCGGCCGACCGCCAAATTCCGCATGGAACGCTACGACTCGGGCTACTCCAGCCCCGGCACACCAGACATGGGACCCGGTGAGAGCAGCCCCCCGAAACCCACGCGGTACAAGATCGTCGACGAGCCGGAGCTCGTCGAGCCCCCACTCCCGCCATCGTCGTCATCCCGCAGTAGCGGACGCACCGCCAAACCCATCCGCAGTAACAGCTATATCTACCCGGCGGAGACGTCGGCGCCGGTGCCGCCCCCGCCGCTGCAGTCGTCGTCGTCGTCCTCCTCCTCGAAACCATTGTATAATGAGATCCCCAAGTACACGGTGCGGGAGATCAACCCAGATACAGCGCACGCGCCGCACGTGGTGTATAGCAAGCGGGACGGGCCGCGTCAGTATTATGAAGATTACCGACATCAGCATTCGTCGATGGGACGACGGCAGTCAGCCTATGCTTGAAGGAATTATATCTACTATATTATTGATATCTCATATTCTCGTTGTGTTTTTTTTTGGCTTCTGATTTTATGATTTATCATTTTATGGTTGTGTATGGAGGCATACTGAGATTTGATTGATGATTGATTGATTTGGTTTCTTTTTTACTATTATTATTACGATTATGATTATGAATGAGTATGGATACGAGCATGATGAGTATGAGTATACCTGAGTATGACAATGACAGCATTTATATTTTATCTTTCTTTTCTTGTTATCTGTTCTTTTGGTTTTTTCTTTTTGCTTCTGTTGTTTATTACAATCAGAGAGGGTCGCCCCTGGAGTTCATGTTTATTACTGTTACTGTTGATGTTATTTAACATAACATGGGGTTATCTATCTTGGTTGAGTTGATTGATTGGGTTTATATCTTTTACTAGGGCTTCTGGAATATATTTCTTGAACTGAATATTGTATTTTTGATAGGCATTATGGAATTATATCCTGATTTGATTTATTCTTTGTCTCGACTGACTGAAAGGATTGATGTAAATTGTTCTCCTGGGAAAGAAGAAGGGAAAAGGGGGGAGGTAAGTAGAAAATATAAGTTTTGACAGTGTTGTTAGTATAAGTAGATCTTTCTAGTTATTGCACCTTGTTGTTGATGTTACCCAGCTATATTTCTATTAGTTTATTCTGCAGTTATTAACCCGAAATATCTTTGGAAAATATCATCATCTACCCTGTAAGTAGCTTATTGTCTGACTATAATGTATTGTCTGTCTGTTTGTTTCTTTCTTTCTGTTTTTGTTCCTTTATGATGCATAGTCATTATCATTTTTAGTATGACGATGGTACATGGATGAAGATCATGATAGTATTACTCTTTCTACTCGGGATTTCTTACATTTATTCTCTTCTTCCAACTCTATCATGATGATACACCTTACTCTATATTCTAGTATAAATCATACTTACAGCTCGTCAATAACCACTATAGATCTAACAGTACGACATAACCCAGTATAACCATGAATATATTGATGCGATTAAATGTACGTGTTTCTACCACCATATCCTATCCTACCCTATCCTATCCTATCCTTACTATTGGATTGCGCTACCGCCCACCTACATATCTAGCCTCACGGCTCAGACCAGTCGACTTGGTCCGTCACGGGGGCAGATCCATCCTGTGCGTATGTGACGCGTAGACGGAGGCGGAGTTTAGGTGGGAGGGTCTGTTTTTTCTTGTTAGTTTTTTCTTCTTCTTCACGGTTTGGGAGGGTATAAGGTTGGAGATGGGAATATATAGATATAGAAAGGGTTGACTCACCCCTGACAAAGAAGACACCTTCAGCATTTGCACTCCCTCCTCTCCCGCGTCCAAATCAGCCTTGTTGATCGCGCTCAGCTGCAAACGCTGACTCTTCGGCACGGCCGCCTGCAACCCCACGCTCGAAAACTGGCTGAAATCCGACTCGTTACGGAACCGGGCTGTGATTTGTGCGTTGCCGCCGTTGCTCCGCTGGACCTGCAGCGAGAGGGACAGGCCGTTTTTGTTGAAGACCGCGTGCGCCGCAGCGGGGGCCGGCGACGTCGTGCCCCCGAGACCCGCCAGGAGGTCGGTGGACGGCGGCTGCGGCGACTGGGAGCCTCCGTTCGTCCCGAAGAGGTCCATGATGGCGCTCTTGCCGGACGGCTGTGCGGTGGGCTGCGGTGCGGGAGAGGACGTGCCCGAGTCGCCGCCGAGGATGTCGGCTAGGAGGTCGGCTGTGTTTTGCGAGCCGGCGCCGCTGGGGCTGGTGGCGGGCTCGTCGGACCCGCCCATGAGGTCAAGGAGGATGTCCTGCTCGGAGGAGGGCTTCGCCGGCTTCTTGGTCTTGAGGCCCTTGGAGGGGCGCTTCTTGGTCGGCGCGCCTAGAACCCGCTGCTCTTCGCGGATCTCGGGCGCCGGCATCCGTTCGAGGACGCCGCGGCGGATCTGGTCGTAGCCGAAGAGGTTGGTGTATTCGACGGCGCGCTGCTGGATCTCGACGCTCAGGTCGGCCGTGCGGCTGTTGAGGAAGAGACGGAGGCGCTCAATCTGGGTCGGGTCGTTCATCCGCACCGTCAGCTTCATTGACGCGGTGATGATGTACTCGACCACCGTCTGCGAGGCGTAGGTGCTATTGAGGATATTGGTGAACAGGTCGACGATGTCGCTCTCGCGGACATCCTTGACCAGCTCCTCCTCCTCGTACTGTCCGCCCTGGAGGAGGTTGTCGCCGAACTCGCCAATGACCCACGTGCCCGCCAGCGTCAGGCCCTCCTGCGAGATGTCCTCCTTCAGCGACATGTACAGCTTCTGGGCGGAGTAGGTCTGCAGCTCCGGGGTGGTCGCGATCAGGCGCACAAAGGAGGACAGGATCTGCTCCTTGACGTAGGCGCCGGCCAGCTTGAGCACGCGCAGGATCGTGTCGACGTGCCAGCGCTTGTTCGGCGCGAACCGGTCGGCGGCAATGCCGATCTGGGTGGTCATGGCCGGCTTGAACTCGCTGTCGGCAACCTCCAGGAAGGCGAGGAGCTCGCGCACCAGCACCCGCACGTTGCCTTCGTTGATCAGCATGAAGCTCAGGTCCAGCGCACGCCGGCGGATGCTGATGTCGGGGTCGCGGAGACATTCCAGGATGGTGTTGCGGTGTCGCTGCACGGCGTTGGGTTCGATGGCCACGACCTTGTTCAGCGTGTTCAAGGCGACGTAGCGGATGTTGTTGTCCTTGTTGGTGAGGAACTTGCCCAGGATATTGACACCCAAGACCCGCAGACCCGAATCAGCTTCAATGTCCAAGATGGTGAGGACGGCCTCGTAGAGAATGGCATTGCCCACGTTCTTGGACGAGTCGGTGTTGGTCGCGACCTGGGCCAGGATGTCGTTGATCAATTCGCTGGTCGCGGGGTCGCCTCGTCCCAGAACCCGGAGCAGGCGCAGGATCTTGACCTGCAGGAAGGGATCCGTGATGCCGGAGACGTCGTGTTCGGGGGCATACCCGGACGTGGTCAAACCCTTCAGCGCACGCACCAGCCCACCAGCCAGGGGCCGGAACATCTCGATCACGCCCTCCTGGCCTTCCTCCATCTCCTCTGCCTCACACATATCAATCGCCAGAGTCAGCCCACACAGCAGGACGCCGTGGTTCCGGTCCGACAGGAGGGTCTTCGCTTTCTCCAAGAAATGCTCCTGCAAGTCGGGGACCTTGCGACATATACGCATGGCGCACAGGGCGGCCTTTCTCCGAATATATGGGTTGGCGGTCGACAGGAGGTTCTCGATCTCGGGGAACAAATCTCTGGACATTTCGATCGAGGCGATGTTTCCGAGGGCGCAGAGGGCGAGGCCGACGATGTATTGGTTGGAATGGTTGAGATCGCTGGGTTGGTTAGCGTGGACACTCGGGGGTTGTTGTCCGGCGGGATACCCACTTCTTGAGCGAGTTTGTGACCAAGGTCAGGACTTCCTGGTTCTCATCCAGCAGCAGCATGGTGCCCAGATAGCCCAGTCGCTTGTCGGCGAAACGGTGGGAGGCGAGCAGCTTCAGACACTCGATCTGGCCGAAATGCGTGCGCTCGCCCAGGGTGAAGAGGTAAAGTAGTTTGGCCACATTGTTTCTCCTGTTCGTGATATGAGACGGATTCGACGGATGTCAGAGGGAATGGAGCGGAATCAATGCTGACCGGATGCCGGAGTCGTGGCTTTCCTCCCTAAAGGAGGCCCGAATAGCGGCACTCTCTTTTTGAATGACGGCCCGCTCATCGGCGATGGTCTTGGCCGAACGAACGTTCCGGATGAATTGTTTGACTGATAGAGGGATTCGTTAGACCTGCGCCGCAAGAACGAAGACCAGAACGAAGTCGTAGTATGACAGTCCGATCTAGTCGTGTGAAGGAGAACACTCACGGGACGTCATGGCGGCGGTCGCGGAGACCCCGTAGGGGGGTTAAGGAGGGGGGGGGAGGAGGGGATCCAACAATATCGAAAGGGGGAGGGGACAACGAAGGCGGAATGCGAAGAACCAGTCCGCGCAATTCCTCAAAGGAAAGAATATGGAAGAGAACGTGGAAGGAGAGAGGTGGTGAGGGGACGAGAGGTGGAGGAAGATGGAAGGAAATCAGGGAGATGAATGTCGTCGATAATAATAGAGCAACGTTTGAGCCGCCGCCCGTCTGGCCTCAGGCTTGCGATGTGTCCTCTCTTTCGGGTTTAGCGTGGATTCTCTTGATTTACACGTGATTTTATGTGCCTGAAAGAAGAGGTGTTATCAAAGACACCGCCCGGCCCTTTCTGCCGCCGGATTCCGACCGCCTGGTCCATAATTATCCACCTTATCCACTGTTATCCACTTTATACACCATGCATCCGGGTATTAAATTGATGACAATGACGTGAGGTTATCATCCCTGAAGTTGTTCTTCTGCAGCTGCAGATCCATCCTCCGTCATCTCCCTCAATTGGATTGCCTTCTGACCTCTTCCCCGCCCCCCTGCATCGACTGTATTTCATGAATGATTTCATGATTCAATGAATGTGTTTGCCTGTTCTGCATAGCCTGGGTAATACCGTGGATTGTTCTCCTTTGCATATTTGGGTTCCTTTTTCGACAGTCTGGCCTTATTGAAAGGCTCTATCTTATATTTCGTATACTTGTCTTTTTGGAACCAATGTGAGAGTACCGACGAGTAACTCTCCTCTACCCATTTAGCATGTCTACCGCTGTTTCTCAAGGCAATGGTCTGGTACGGCCACGCCCCGTCCCGGGCATGAAGAAGCCGGACAGTTCGAGCGATATACCACTAGATCGCACCATGTCGGATTCTAGGTACGATACAAATGAGCGGTTAAACAACTATATTCGGCGTTTGGCTAATAGCAAACGATGCAGTGGCTACTCAACTCCCCTGGCAGAGGATGCTCCTCCATCGGCGCATTCGCTCTCAACCGCCCGCAAGCAGGCGCGCGCCCGCAACCGCATGTTCTACAGCATCGATTATGTTCCCCGTGTCTCGCACTTTGACCCGCGCAGCGACTATCATAACTTCCGCGGTTTCTTTACCCTGTTCTGGATTAGCCTGTTCATCATGGTCGTCACCACCATGCTGCGAAATATCAAGGACACCGGGTCCCCGCTCCGCGTGCGAGTATGGACGCTGCTGTCGGCAAACGTGTGGTCCATGGGCATCAGCGATCTGGCGATGGTCGTGACCAGCGGAATCAGCCTGCCGCTACAGTATATATTCAAGCGTGGGTGGGTGCGGTGGTCCAAAGGGGGGATGGTCCTGCAGAGTTTATTTGAAGCCGCCTGGCTGGGGTTGTGGGTGAAGTGAGTTCTCTCAGAACCCTACACATTCGCGCGCCTAGAAGACTAACAAGACCAGCTGGCCGTTCATGCTGCAATGGACCTGGACCGCACAGGTTTTCTTCACACTCCACACGCTAACCTTCCTGATGAAAATCCACTCCTACGGCTTCTACAACGGTCACCTCAGCGAAACGCAGCACCGACTCTCCTCCCTCGACAGCAACGACACCAAAGATGCCTCGATGGCCGCCGCGGTGCACTACCCCGAGCCGTCCCCCCAACGCGGGTCGCTCCACGAACAGCGCCGACCCCAGCCGTCCAAGCGACGCTCCAACTCGATCGTCGAGCTGCGCGAAGACCTCGCCAAAGAGCTCACCTCCCCACTCGGCAACGTCACCTACCCGCAGAACCTGACGCTCGCCAACTACGTCGATTTCAGCTTCTGCCCAACCCTCTGCTACGAGCTCGAGTACCCGCGCAGCCCCACCCGCAGCTGGACGGAGGTGAGCCTCAAAACGCTGGCCGTGTTCGGATGCATCTTCCTCCTGACGCTCGTCAGTGAGGAGTTCATCCTCCCCGTGCTCAGCGAGGCCAACGTCCAGCTGCACCTGACCGACAACCCCGCAGACCGGGCGCTCATCCTCGCCGAGACCATCAGCATGCTCCTCTTCCCGTTCATGGTGACCTTCCTGCTGGTGTTCCTGGTCATCTTCGAGTACGTGCTGGGCGCATTCGCCGAGCTCACCTGTTTCGCCGACCGGCACTTTTACTCCGACTGGTGGAATTCCTGCGACTGGTATGTTCTCCTTCCCTTGAAACTCATCAAATACTAATAATACATTGTATAGGCTCGAATTTTCCCGCGAATGGAACATCCCCGTCCACCACTTCCTCCGCCGCCACGTCTACTTCTCCTCGCTCTCGCAGTTCTCCAAACCCGTCGCAATGGTCATCACGTTCCTCGTCAGCGCCGTCGCGCACGAGCTCGTCATGGGCTGCATCACGAAGAAGCTGCGCGGGTACGGCTTTGGCGCCATGATGCTGCAGTTGCCAATTGTCGCTGTGCAGAAGTCGAAGTATTTCCGGGGGAAGACTACTTTGAACGTATGTCCCACCTATGTCTACTTGTGGATATTACTCAAATTTCTTGGTGATGAAACTGATGATTGATGCTGTAGAATTTATTCTTTTGGCTGTCGATGATTTTTGGGCTTTCTTTGGTGAGTTTCTTACTTATATGATTTATATGTGAACCAGTGACTGACTGTTGTAGATGTGCGCTCTCTACGTTCTTGTTTAGTTGGACTCACTCATTCTTGGTCATGCTATTTTATCTACACAATCTACTATCTGTACAGTCATGTGCACTTTTGGTTAGAATATGCATATACATGTCATCCCTACATACTACATATTACCTGCTATACTACCTGCTATACTATCTACTACCTACTATTACCTACTTACTATTTACTATATACTACCTATTCCATACTACACACTACACACTACACACTACAACCACTGATACCATAAAATAACACACCCATCACATAACACCACACCACACCACTGAATCATACCAAAAATACATTAACACCGCAAATAAAATAACTCAAAAACACAACAGTCTCAAAACCCACTCCAACCTCCATTATAAAAGTGTTTATCTAGATTGCGCCATGTCTCGCGGACACGTAGTGGTAAAAATTGGTAAGATTGGCTGTTGCTTACAGTCTTAGCATAGCATGATGTGTATGTGTATGTGTTTCGTTGGATTGCATGTTATGGATACGATACTTTTGAGAATGGGGATGGAGAGTCTGGTAGGTGGTCAATAATCTACCAGTGTGTGCTATTGGAGGGTCGTACTCGTATCGATTCTACATACTGAGGAACTTGTATATGACCACTGTTGTATATCGTAATAGTTCTCCCTAACTACATACTTATTTGGTGGTTAGTTATAGCCCGTGATTTAAAATCTGTTGTTCAGATATGTGACAATGATAATTAACCCAAAACAATCCACGGAAAGGTGAAACCTGAATGAAACTCGAACCCAACATGTTAATGTAAGTGTGAAATGTGAACCAAACGCCGAACAAAGAAACCCATTCATTCTCGGGAAATAGACCCTTATTGTAGCCCGAAACTGGAAAACCGAAACCAAACCCAAGAAAAAGAGAAAAGAGTCATATAATCAAGGCAACACTATACCATAACCAATCACAATTCCAGTGCTTAAATATGCTCGATTGGTTCCTCCGGGAGTAAAATCTCCCCATCCCTCGAACGAGGAAGACACGCCTTCAGGGGCGGCTGGATGATGTCGTTGAAGAGGAAGGTTCCGTAAACGAGGAGAGCGAACCCGGCTACCTGCAGCCACTTGAAAGATTCCCAGCCGAGGCCTAGCGAGACGAGCCAGATGAACAGCGTGCGGCAGGTGTCGATGGTGCTGCGCGAGGTGGCGGAGATGCAGTGCGTGACGGAGAGGCCGAAGAAGTTGAACCCACTGTTTAGATTAATTAGTAGGGGGAAAAAAAAAAAAAAAGGAAAAAAAAAGAAAGAAGAAGAAGAAGGAGAAAAAGAAGAATAACATACCCAATACTGATCATGATGAGAAAACTACTCATCGCCACCGTCCGATTGTGAAACACCTCAGACCAGCCCTCTCGTGCATCAAAATATCCATATCGTCCTGCGGGCGTCTGACCAACGCACAAATGCAGGACAATCGATGCCAAAACCGTGACGCTGAAGCCAAAGACACCCTCCCAACCGACGACGCGGAGCGGATCCATCGCGTAGTTTTCGAGAATCCACTCCTCAAGCACGAACTGCGAAGCCGTGAAGATCTGCGCGGCTGCGACAAGCAGCACGCCAATGATAGTCTTGACCGCCTCGGGCGTCTGCGCCACGGCACGGGCCTCCATCGCGACGGTCCGGACCACCGCCATGGGGGTGTTGTCCTGGCTGACCTCGTGGTTCGGAGTGTCGCCGAAGAGCGCCCCTGCCAGACCGACCAGGGCCACGCCGAGGACCACGACGAAGAGCGCGCTCCACTGGTACGCGTAGAGCTTGCGGTGCAGGAAGATGACGCTGAAGAGCCCAACGAAGAGCACCAGTGCTCCGCGGGTCATCTGGTAGATGCTGGCGGCCACGAACAGGAGACCCACGTTCATGAGGGTCGTTCCGGCAATGTCGCAGCAGGCGGGGGCTGCGAGGAGGAAGATCCTGCTGCCCTCGAGTTTGACCCGTCCGTCGTCCAGCGGTTTGGACGGGTCGTCTGCGTAGTCAGGTCCGCTGATCGTCTGGTCCTCCTCTCCATCATCGTCGAGTCGGTCTTCGTTATGGAGGGGGTTGTAGCCGCCGGCGAGTAACGGGCTTGTATTGTTTGACAAGCGGGGGGCGATGTATTGTCGGTAGACCCAGGCCAGAAAGACGACGAGCCAGCTTCCGGATTCACCAACGAACATTTGAATACTTCTCATATCAGTACATCTGAGATAAGGAGGGGATCAAAAAAGGGCATACGTTTGAATCACAGGCTGCTCAAACAACTTCCTCTTTGCCGGATCAGGATCATCGCAATTCCTCACACATTGCATATCCTGGATACCATCCATGCGTCAGCCATTTCACTCCACTTCCCACTCAGCCCCCCCATAATTGCAAAAAGGAAACCCACCTGATATTTATTCAAAATCGTATTACACACCCCGGTCACGAGCATCATCGTGACCAGGAACGGGATGAGCGCTTTGTTGACCATGGTGGAACGACTGATTGGTTTTCCTCAGTAGACGGAGGCGGATGTTTGTTATCAAGCAGCGGGTGGATTAATTAAGGGATAGATAAGGGTGTTCGTGTCTGGGATGAAAGAGAGAGAGAGAGTGACTGATTGGGAATAGACGGGTGAAAGGGGAATCTCTACTGTTGGATTCCCATTGTGATTGAGAAAGGGTTGATTGAGAGATGAAGGGAGATAGAGTGGAGAGGATGAAGTGAGGCGAGGAAGAGATGGAGAGAGAGAGAGAGAGAGAGAGAGAGAGAGAGAGATGACCTTATCGCCCCAGTTTGGTTATCGCCAGCTGATCACCCGCGTCAGTATCTACGCTAGACCCTTTCTGGTTAGTGTGTGTTGCGTCATGTGCTCGTATAACTAGTTATGCAATGCATTTCTGTACTTGGTACATTACTTGGTATGGAAGTTGTTCAAGTTGGATAGTGATAATAAAAGATTATGATATGATAGCCAGCAATATGGTCTGTGGTAAACTGCCCTCACTCCTTGTCAAAATCCATGGACAACAAAACAAAGGCCGGTCTGATTATCCCGCCATCCGACGCGTGACCCTTTTGTTTGCTCCTAGCAACGCCGTGGCTAAATCAACAGTAAATGGGTTCCCAATCAATCAATCCTAGTTCAAGAAACAGCACGGGATATATCATCAAACGCAACAGAAAGAAAACGAGTAAAGAAACAGAGGAGGAATGCTGAAACCGCCCTCCCCCGCGGCAGCATCAACAAATCAATATCGGACAAGACAGTTCCCAGGGTCAGATAATTACATCAAGCATGTAACAAATGCGATTGATACGGCCCATGGCACGATTCCGTCGGGTCAGGACTATAAGGTTCGAATGGCAATGCGGGTGTCGTCCATGCCCAGGCCGCCATCCTGGCGATCCATCATCTCCCAATCAATCTCATTCCACGATTGGCTCACGCACATCCCGTCGTCGAGCGTGGTCGAGCCAAGGGGCCAGTCCATCCACTGGTCATCCACGGCGTCGATCATTTTGCCCGTCAGATCGTCCGTCTTGGGAAGCTCCGTGTCCTTGGGCGTCTGCGTGACCACCCCCGTCTCCACCGAATCGGGGGTATCCTTAGAGTGCGGCGGAGCGAACATGTCGGCGTTGAGGAACTCTTCCATGGGCCCGAGACCCATGCCCCCATCGTCCCCAAGATCCATAAAGGCGTCCTGGATGGCCTCCAAGGAGATGGCGCTGGTCGCCCAGGGATCCGTCGCCGGCGTCGGGTCAGTCGACTTGCCGGGCTCTTTCTTGCCTTCCTTGCCGGCCGCCGCCTTGGGGGTGGCCGCCGCGAGGCCCTTGGCAGCGGGTCCGCGAGGGGTCAGCTGCTGGCTGGACGCTGGGGAGGTGCCCTTCGCGCCGAACTGACTGGGGGGCCGGCCCATCGGGGTCGCGCCCAAAGTCGCCGGGGTGACCGCCTCCTGTTTGGAGGACAACTGCGGGGTATCCATCGGGAGCGCCGCGCCCACCTTGGCCTCCGCGCCCTCTGCCTTGTCCTCTTTGGTCAGGCCGATGCGGAAGCTCTCCAGGGCGAATTCCAACGGATCATCAATGGGCTCTTCCGCTTGGTGGCTCTCGGCGACGTGGTAATCCAGGGCCTGCTGGGTGGGGAAGCCTTGGGAATGATACGGACATTCCGCCACCTCACATCGGAAGGCACCGATCAGGGTCACATCGCCCGCCCCCGACTTCGACGCGTGGGCCTTGGCGGCGGCGGCGGCGGCGGCCGAGGGCACCGTCGTGGCGGCGTGCGCCTGCTTGCGCTTTTTCTGCGGAGGTAGTTTGAGTTCTTGCGGCGGATTGCTCGCCGGGCCGTACGCGTGAGGCACCCCCTGGGGCGACGGCGCACCAAACGGAGCGGGCGGCACGGCGGTGTTGACGGCCACGGAGGTCTGGCTCGAGGCGCGGCGGGCCCGTTGGAGCGCCTCTTCCTGCTGTTGTAACTGCTGAAGATTGCTGGCGTTCAGAGCGGGCATGGTGTTCTGCGCGGTCGGCTGCGTCGGGGTTGCGCCGGATGGCGCCCCGGAACGTTGCCCGGCAACCTGGTTCTGGTGTTGATTCATGCGGGCCACCATGACCGAAAAGAACTTGCGGGTGTAGGCGATGGCCTGCTCCAGGTAGTTGGGCGGAATCGTAAAGTGATCATTCAGCGTCCAGTCGTCCCCGGGCTTGAACTGTCGCATGAGTTGCATCCGCTGTATTCCAGTTAGTGAACGGTTGGGTGGTTTCATCGAAAGAAAGAAAGAGAGAAAGAGAGAGAGAGAGAGAGAGAGAGAGAGAAAAGAGGGCGAGAAACCTACCATTTGGAGAAGAGTCTTCAAATTGTTACCCTGGGACGGCGGAAGCTTCGAAAACCAGACGACCAGCGTGTCCATGCGGGCCAGCAGGTCCGTCGAATCGCGGAGAGTCTGGGCCATCTTGTTCTTGTCGGCCGGTGTTAGGTTGACGGGTTCGGTCGGATGCGGCTGGTTCAGCATCTCATTGTACAGCTGTTTGGCTTTGTCCGGAATGTTGTTCCACGACTCCTCGGCGACGGAGCGGGGGATGGGCGACCGGCCCGTCTGCCGCCGGAGTTGGGCATCCAGCTGTGCGCGTTGCGCGGGATTCATCGCAGCCAGCTGCTCACGGGAGAGGGGCAAGCCGACCTTGCTCGACACGGGGGCGGCCGCGCCCGGGGCGGCGGCGGGTTGGCCGGGTTTCGATCCCTCGGCGGGCTCGTCGGGCGGCGACTTGCGCTTGGATCCGGCCTTCGCGCCGGCGCCGGCGCCCTTGGCACCCTTGGTGGCGGCGACGGGCTGCGGCTTGGCCGCGGGATGTGGCTGGTGGGGAGGCGGAACGGAGACCGGCGTCGACGGTTCCGCCTTGACGGGGACCGCATTGGCGGCTGCGGTGATCGGAGACGGTTGTGGCTGCTGCTGCTGCGGTGGTTGTTGGGGGGGTTGTGGTGGGAGGGACGTTTGGGCATGCGGAGTCTGTTGTTGCTTGGCAAGGGCGGCCCGATCTTGCGCCATCTGCAGGAGCTGCTTATGTCGATTTTGCTGCAAGATGCCCCGAAGCTGCTCGTCGCTGAACGCCTGCGCGCGGGGGCCCAAGCGGTGGCGAGTGATCTGGATGTCGGCAGCCGTGATGGGTCGCATGGCGGGCATGTTCATGGGGTGTTGCTGTTGCGGGCCGGCGGGGAACGATTGCGGCGGTTGGTTTGTGAACGGCGGGGCTTGCTGGCCCTGGGCGCCCATCGCCATCCAGGGACCCGGCACCCCCTGCTCAGGATTCCGATCCTTGCCTTGCGCCAGCATCTGGGCGAGGTGCATCTTCTGGAGGCCGATCAACTTTTGCATTTCGACCGCCCCAAGTATCTGGGGATTCTGCGTGGCCCACTGTTTTAGCTGGCCCCAGGTCTTGAGGGTCTTGGGGACGGCGGCGGCCAGATTCTGGCTGCTGTTCAAGAGCGACGGCGGGAAGGGGAGGCGGTCCATCTCCCTTACCTGCTCGGGCGACATCTCGATGGCCCCGCTCTGCGAGCGTAGGAGTTGGAGTTTGTAAAGCTCCTGCTGGCGTTGCTGCAGTTGCTGTTGCTGCTGCTGCTGCTGCTGCTGTTGCTGCTGCTGTTGTTGTTGTTGATGTTGCTGTTGCTGTTGCTGCTGCTGCTGCTGCTGCTGCTGCTGCTGCTGCTGCGGGTGCGGGTGGGGGTGCGGCTGTGGTTGCGGTTGCGGTTGCTGTGGGTGTCGTTGCGGTAGGGGCACCTGCGGTCCAGGCATCATCTGACCGGGCGGCTGGGCGGCGTTCATCCCGGCGAACTGCGGTGGGAGACCCAGCGCGGTGCGCATATTTTGGGGGTTCCCCACCTGCCCGTTGTTGATCATGGGCTGGCCCGGGCCGCCGGGCTGCGACAAATTCTGCGGCATACCCATGTGTTGGGCAGCATTCGCCCGCGCCAGAGCCTGGTTGTTCGCCAGCGCCCGCCGTTGCTGCTGGCTGATGAGGAAGGCGTTGAATTGCTCGGGAGTCATCTGGTTGAGCTGCTCCTGCGCCGCGGCGGAGAGACCTGCGAGTTGCGGCCGGCCCTGCATCACGGGGGGGCCGCCCAACGACTGGGCAGTGGGGGGTTGCGAGTTCATGCCCGGCGGACGCGACGGCGGACGGATCTGAGCGGCCATCTGCGCCGGAGACATCTGGCCCTGCGGCATGGGCCGGTTCAGCATGGACATCGGGGATCCCTGGGGAGGCATCTGCGGCAGACCGTGGGCGTTCGCTTGACCCTGGGAGATGGCCATCTGGGCTTTCTGCGCGGCTTGGGCGCGCGCCTGGGCCTGGGCGGACGTTTGAGCGGGGGCCGGGGCGGGGGCGGGAGCGGACGCCGGAAAGGCACCGGTCGACTGGGGTGTGCGGTCCGGCGGCGGGGCCGAGGGGGCGTTCTGGAGATGTTGTTGTTGTTGTTGTTGTTGTTGTTGTTGTTGTTGTTGTTGTTGTTGCTGTTGCTGCTGTTGCTGCTGCTGCTGCTGCTGCGCGAGAAACTGCGGGCTCATGGCCGCGCCGTTCATGGCCGCCGGGGCCCCCGGAGCTCCCGGGGCATACTGGCCAGGCGGGAACATGTTCTGGGCCGCGTTGAATGGGGCCTGGTTGGAGCTGGCGGGGACGACGAGTTGGCCGGCCTCCTGTGAGCGCAAGCCATCGGCCTGCTGTCCCTGAATGTTCTCGACATTGCCCATGAAGGAGGTGTCCAGGCCCTGGGGGTTGTTCACGGCGGCGGCGGCGGCGGCGGCGGCGAAGGCCGGGTTGCGCTGGTTGTTCATCATGTTCTGGAACATCTGGCGGTTCATCATGGGGTCGCCGGCCATCAGGGCCCCGTTGGGATCGACAGGGGCGTTCGGGTTGCGATTCATGTGGCCGCGACGCATCTTGCGAAACTGGGCGAGGGCCTGGCAGCGGAAGAAGTAGCTGAGGGGATCCATGCCACGTTGGTGGAGGTACTGTTTCTGGGTCGGGTTCATGTTGGCCAAGTTCATCTTGATCTTGTCCAGGTCCTCCTTGGCGGTGCGATGGAAGATCTCCTTGGCGAGGCGATTGACGGCATCGAGTTCATTGGCGGGCAAGGCATTGAAATCGTCCGCCAAGGCGATGGCGCCGCCGGGTCGCTGCGGGGGGCGCTGTGCGGATTGTGGGGTTTGCTGGGGTTGGGGGGTTTGTTGGGGTTGCGCTTGCGCTTGCGCCTGTGCTTGCTGCTGCTGGAGAAGCATGCCCTGGGGGGTTTGCGCGGGGGGAGCCGATTGTGGTGGTTGTTGCGATGGAGGACGGTGCGGCCGGGCGGTCGATTGCAGCGGATCGTTCATGCCCATCATGGGCTGTTGGGGACCGGCGACCGGGGAGGCCTGCATCGGGCGATTTGCCTGCTGGGGAAATTGGCCGACCGAGGGGGCGCCCGGGGTGGGCGAGGCTTGGTTCATCATGCCGTTCTGGAAGACGGCGGCCTGACGGGCGCGAGTATCACGAATATGGACCAGCTTGTCGTTGCACTCCTTGTCGTAATCGACCTATCCGTGGGGTCAGTCAAGTACTGACGGAGAAGAAAAAAAAAAAAAAAAAAAAAAGTATTGACCCACCTTTTCCCTGGCCCGCGAGAAGGCACCTTGTTCAAACGTCAAGGCGGCGTGGGCGGCACCGGCGATATCGATCTGGGGTTTGATGAGGCGAAGGGAGGTGATCCTTGGAGGGGTTAGCGACGTGTGAAGGATGGGAAGAGAGATGGGACAGGGAGGGGATCCTTACATCTGATAGACTTTGACGGCGCGGTCGCGGAGGGGCACCTCCTGACGCCATCCGGAAAAGTTCCCTTGGGACTGCAAGGCCTGGGCGACGAAATTCATGACGGTTTGGCCATTTTCGACCTTGGGAGGCACGGGGATCTGCGGATGGGGTTTGGCACCAGCAGGCAACCCGGCGCCCACGTTGTTGAAGTTTGCGGGATTATTCATGGCAGCAACGCCCCCTCAATGGGGATCGAGGAGCAGTCCGCGCACGCGATGTGTGATCCCCAGCATTCGCTGGTGGTGTTTTGGGGGGACGGGAGTCGGGTCGCGAGACAAGATCAGCGGCGTTGTCGGGAGACGGTGATGGACCGGATCCACCAGAAGAACGATCGATGGAAGGAACCGACGGTGGCGGTTGGATGGCGGATGGAGGATCGAGAGGCAGGGGGAATAAAAAAAAAA